>DF240088.1:82977-139463 GCA_000507305.1 Breviolum minutum Mf 1.05b.01
ATCATCATCATCATCATCATCATCATCATCATCATCATCATCATCATCATCATCATCATCATCATCATCATCATCCACATCCATCCTCTCATCCTCCTCATCATTATCATTGTCGTCATCGTCATCATCGTCATGCTTGACATCATCGTCATCCTCAACCACATTGTCATTACCGTTGGCTTCAGTGTTGCAATCGCCGTACTTGTCATTGTTGTTCTTGTTCTTCTTCTTCTTCTTCTTCTTCTTCTTCTTCTTCTTCTTCTTCTTCTTCTTCTTGTTGTTGTTGTTGTTGTTGTTGCTGTTGCTGTTGCTGTTGCTGTTGGTGGTGGTGGTCTTGTTCCCTGTTCCTTGTTCCTTTTTGTTCCGTGTTGATGGTCGTGACAGTGTTTTCTGTGTTTCACGTACTTCGTTTCATCATCCTCCTTGATGATTTGTGGCAGTGCGCGCCACGTGTTGGTGAGCACATCCAGTTGGGCAATCAGAAGCTCGTCCCGCAACTGCAAGTGGCTCCGACCTTCGTGAAGTTGAGCATATTGAAAAAATTCAAAGGCAAAAACCTGTTGCAAATTGTACATTTATACATATATATATATATACATATATTTGCACAGCGGTTCTTGTAAAGATGTGCATCAGTATGTTTGTGTGTGTGTCATCTTCACCAAAAATTTGCGCAGAAAATGCTACTTTTGGCATTGCTGGAATCCAACCATAAAGCCCGGCTTTCAGTCCAGATTGTTGCAACCAGAATTTCCCTCCCTTTAACTTTATAGCCACCAAACCCTTGACTGATAAACTTGAGATGGTGGATACCAAAAAAAAAACTGACCTGAAAGCCTCATCATTTTTGCTACACTGCACCAGACTTTCAGATCTTAAGCTGCAACCCTGCGACCTTCAAAGTAGTTCTGGAGCTCCTTGTCTGTTATTGGCTCGAAGCGCTTGTGAAGCTGTAAGGCCTTGCAAATGTCAGGACCGTTGGGGGTTGGGCTTTGCCTTGAGACGTTCATTTACAAGATGGACGAAACATGCTCTCATTGACGTGTATCAACGAATATATCTTGGCTATGATGTGCTATTTGTTGTTCATGTTTCATTTGATTTGAATAAGTATGATATCTGAGTCTATATTTATTATATATCATCTATATCAGTATTCTGCACACGCATAGAGGCTACTTTTTTCATAAACTTAGATTTCCCAAAAGGTGTCGTTGCAGTCCTTGGGAACAAAGTAATCGTGGTGCAAGGCAAAGCCAGCCGTCATCAGTGCTTGCACCAAATCGCATTTGGCGCGGAAGAGGAAGGTGCGACTCATGACAGCATCTCTCATAGTGCAGAAATCCCGTCGCTCCACACTCCTGGAGTTGACTTGAGAAGTGCTTGTGAATGTTTGTTTGGGATCTTGATCCATTCGAACTGTCTTGGAAGCCTTCAGTTCATAGATTGGAGACAACCGAAATTGCGAAATTTGTTCAACTTCCGCCATCTCACTCCTGCATGTCCCTGCCTGAACTAACAACCTCAAATCCCAGAAACGGCTTGAATTTGAAACAGTTACTCCACAATCCAAGCCACACCAAGCCACACCCTCGAAGCCAAAATGGCCTGCGTGCACCATCGCGGATTTCCTGCCAGGTAGGCAGCAAGTCTGCGATACTCTCCGTCTGCGCCACCTCAGAACACCCCCTCAACTAAGCACCTCGGAGCCCAAAAAAGAAAAAAAAACTATGCGAGAATCACATAAAGTATATATCAGCATCATAAAGTACAAATAGTTGCTGTCATGTTGCTGTCCAAAACCCGAGGTAAATCAAATATTTGTCTCACCACTGCTTGGAGAGAATTCACAAATCCATGTTTTCTTGCATGTTTCCCACGGGCGTTTTTCCAGTTCTTTGGAAGGGTTAAAAAGGCCCAAGGTACAGCTTTCTTCACGGTCTCGTTGCTCTCTTGGGCCTTCCACCGACTCTGCGAAGCAAAGGTTAAGGTCGTCCAACCCGTCAGCCGCGGACCGGGGTTCTCCGCCACGGATGCCAGGGTGTCACCGGCGTCGGTGGTATCGGTGGCATCGCGGCAAAGGAGCTTCCGCATCTCTGGGAAGTTGCTAATCTTCCTGGGAGAGTCATTTGGTGAAGACATGCTTGTTAGTGAAATTGGGATCTTTGAAAGCCGTTGTTTATCCTGGAGTTCTATAAACTTGCATCATATTGGATGCCATCCACCTTTCGATTTGTTTTGTTCCTTTTCAACTACTACAAAAGAAATCTGTTTATGATAAACTCCCAAAAACTACAAAACTGCACTGCAGACTGCAGAGTTTGAGAAACTTCGGAGTTTGAAATTCCTTCAATACGTCAATACTCAACTTATCTAAATGTCTCTGAGTGTCCGCATTCTTCCATCTGGCTCGGTGACTTCAATCAACAGCAGCTGATCTCCAATTTGTACTCCCGCACTTTGTGCTGGTGTCAATTCCTTGGTCGATGCTGTTGTTTCAGTTCAATTCTAATTTTAGGATCTTTCCAGCAGTTCCACCGGATCAAATGTTGGAAGTGTTGGAAGGTGCGACCAGTACCTTGAGATCTTTCCACCATCAGATTCTAACTTCCCTGTGGCTACAAAAACATAAATAATGTGCACGGAGATGCTGCATTTCCACCGACCGTTGGATTTCATAACACACTGCCACTTGGGTTGTCTTGTCAACCATGTTTGTTCTCTCAAGACTATGGTAGGTAACATGAAGCTTGAGCAACACACAAATGGAGTACGCCAGGCAACATCTTCATCATCCATGTTGAATCCTCCAACCACCAATGGCTTGTTGGCAGCCACTTCATCATCATCAAATCGAACATCGAGGGTTTCCTCTTCAAAGTTGTACTCAATACGAATGTCCTCTGGAGGTCATCAACAGTGATATGCAGGTCAACCGGGCAGTCAAAACAAATATTTTAGGATGCTCTACCATCCAGTCAGTGAGCTCCAGGTTTCAGATGTTTAGTATTGTTTAGTAAAGACTCTCCACCTTATTCCAACAATATGCACGTTTTATCAGATTCCGGGCTACATTCTACATTCCATCACGCGAATGTGGAAAAAAAGGAGACGAGTTCCGGGCAATCACCCAAACCCAAAGACAAGTCAATCACATGGAAAATGGCACCACCTGAAGAATAGGCTGCAGCAAATTCCTGAGCACCAGCTTTGACGCCCCAGTGTTGGAACAATAAAAAGCGGAAGAGATTTGGCAATGGGATTTTGCAAAGTTGTTTTGCTTGAGTCCAAGCAAAGCTTCGAGAAAATGCGAAGATGCAGTTCATGATCTGCTTGCAAGATTCCTGCACGGTTTTGTCCATGAGATTTGAAAGCAGTGGCCAGGAAAGCCTACCTGGCCTAAATCTGAGTTCTGACCTGTTAGAGCCCGTATGACTGGCGTCCTGTCACATCTTCCACACCAAGAGAACGAGCATTGCAAGCCACCACCGTCATGGTGCGATACTTCTCTGAAAAGGACTGACGAAGTTGCACAGTTTCCTGATCAACAACGTCGGGGAGGAGGAGCTTTGCAAAATATCCCTCTTAGGTTTTGAAAGCGGGGTTGAGGCTTGACCTCCATACTTGATTGTTGTTCCTGGTACCTCGTAGTGCTGATACTCCCAGGATGGTACCCATGCTTGTCTATGTTCATGCTGCCTTACTGCCTATCCCTCTGCACTGTGGCGCGCCTTCCTGTGCACTACCAGGTACTACGAGTATGTTTCAGATCACAAGAGCACAAGAAATACTCCGAAACCAAACTACAACCTCCGGAAAGCCGACCAACCGAATATCTGCCTCTATGCAACACCTACTCCATGTTTGTGTGTGTGTGTGTGTGGGTGCTCAAGTATCTCTGCCAATATGGTTCTCCACTTGTACCACACCAATGTTGGCAAAGCGACCATGGCCAAGGATGTGAAAGCATCTTCACCAACCAACACACTGCAACAAGAAGATAAGCATCCCAAGATAAGCATCCCTCTTCCCTCTGGGGCGACCAATTCTCTTGCAATCTCTTACAGTAACGTCACAATTAAAGAGAATATGGGATGTCCTCGGCTTTATGTGTTCCCCCAATCCTTGCACCCGGCGCTATTACACCAACCGAGGTTCTGAGAGTTTGCTGATGAGTCCTGCCGTCCACAAGTAGATGCCTGGATCATCCTTGCTGCCATACTCGGCGCAGTCCAAGGTGAAGGTCAAACCACCCGACTCCGACTCGCCCGACAGGAAGACGGCTTTCACCAAGCGGCCCATGGACTGAAAGGTTGTCGTAGATGGCTCAGCTGAATTGCGTGATTGCGTGATTGTTTCGGGGATCTCTTTTAGACTCTCGAATCTATTCCGAACTTGGCGGAGGTAAGATGTCAATGCCACATGAGTGATTCTATTATGACTATAAAAGTGAAGAATCACAATAGAAAAGGGGTGGGCAGCCCTTGCCTCGTCAGTACCATCCGTCTGATTGTTGAAACCTGAACAGGTTCAAGCAACAACAGAAGTGATGGCAATTCATGGGGTACTTTCCAGATCATCTTCTCCCACAACCTAGATTCTTTCCTCTGCCGTGGGAACTAGAGAGGCTTGGTAAGTTACTATCCTTATGAAAGTTATGAAAGTTTCAGCAAGTTTTCTGTGATTTCACTTTTCTTTCCCTTTCTCCAAGGCTTCCCGGCTTTCCGACATGGCCATGTGAGCATCCGTCCAACCAGCTGCATGCTGGAAGAGGACCTACACGTCCAGTATGTCAAACAAAATTTTGAACTTTCATCTGTGGAACATGGTCAAACCACGATTCAAGCGTCTGTTTCGCACAACCAGTCAATGTACCTTGCTGCCAGCCATCACGGGAGCGTGGGAGTCTCTCCTGACAAGACCAGCTTGGAAAAGTATCAAGTCCGAATCACCGAGTTGAAAAAAAATATCGCCGTAAGAAAATTTGCTAGAGCCCGCCAGTTTGAAAAAGTGAAATGCCGAAGTGCTCCAATTTGCAAACCAATTCCCCAAATTCCCCAAGGTGCCTCACAAACTGCACGATGTACTCCCCCCGCGCAGCAGCTTCAGGACCCGGACGAAAGGACTTTCCCACAGCATTGCTCATGTCTGTCGGTTGGAGGTGGAGGATGCTAAGCAGAAGAGAATCCACACCACTTTCAAATTCTTGAGATGAGAAATGGAGAAATGCTTGTTCGGTGTTTTTTGTCCAAGTTTGCTTAGACACATGTTTGATGATTGTGATACCAACATATCACTATCATCTTCATCACTCTGTACACTCACTTGTGTCTCGGTTGAATCTCAAGCCTTTTTGAGCTGGTGATACCTTCGTAATGCTATTCATGTGAGACCTTGGTATGATAATTCGCTTTTACAGGTCAACCCATTCACCTCTAGGCCCTAGGCTAATACAGTACCTCCGGCAAACAACGAAAAACAAGCAAACTCTGAAAGTCTCGTCAAACCTCAAAATGGAACCCTGGAAAAAAGAGAATCCCGCTTTGGATTTGGGGTCCAACCCCGGTCTCCTGGCCCTGGTTGAGACTCCGTGGAGCTTTGTCTGCTCAAGCGAGATCCTTTACCTTGGCCAAATGATCGAACCGTGATCCCCAGGATGCCAGTGGAACGAGAAAGATTGGGATCCTGGAGCATCTGCTACACTTTAAAATGTCACGAACCTCATGGTCACTTTTTGATAAATCTAAAGAACACAGTCTTACCATATCATACCAGTAAGTGCCAATTAATTACACCAAACAAAAGACAAACGAAACAGACCCAAAAGTACCCTGCACCAAACTTGCCAAAAAAAAATCATATCAACACCCTGAATCCCCAAATCGCATTGTAGGATTTTGTTGTACCCAAGTTGCCCTTCTCAAGGATCTCGTCCACATCTTGTCGCGTAGCGGACTTGCCATTGATGCTGTAGATCTTCCAGCCCGTAGTGTCCCAGTCCTTCCAAGGTTTGAGAGGGATCTTCAGGTACTTCTGATCAAAGTTGCTTGGAGTGTCCAGTAGGCTTCCCTATATTGTGGCCCTTGTGCCATGCAAACCTTCATCATGACAAGCTTGAGAATGAAGTAACGTCACAGAAAAAGCTGACATATATCATTCCTTCCTGGAGAGGGAAAAAATCCACGGTGCTCCTTCAAACTCACGCTTCTCCTCCGTCCTTTGACCCTGAGCAATTCTCCCACATTCAAGCCAGCTCCCATGTGAACTGAATCGAAGAATGCTTTGGCAGACCTAGCGAATTTGCCATTCAAAACGTTCAGTGACATGGAAGCGTAAGGGTGATAAAGCACCCCATGTGCCAGGTGATTGAAGAGCCTGGATTGGGCCCTAAGGTAGTTTCAGAGATCAGGTGATCAAAAGGCTTGGTGATTAACTAGAACAACTCATTCGGAAGCTTGGGAATGCAATTGTTGGATTTGGGTCAAGTCAATTTCCAGTCTATATATATATATACATATGTACACCATATGTATGCGTATACATATATATAATATATATATATGTATATAGGTACACCCTTGTGTCCTGCGGCTGGAGCCTGCCTGTAGATTTCCTCGTGCACCAAGAGGGCTGAAAACAAAGTCGCGGATTCATCCTCCCAGACGGACCTTGCAGCGTCTACAATAAGCTCAAACTGGGCAGACCAACTTGCTGCCCAACTGCCAGACCTTGAAATTACTTTCAATCGTTCATCAACCTGTGTCCAACTCCACATGAGTTAATTGCATTTAATTGTCATAAAGTATCGCCCAGGTGTACTGCCACTTCAATATCTTCGAGACTTTAAGAGTTTGTATTAAGAGGTTGTATATGTTGTAGTTTAGATTATCACATTATCGCTGAAATTTGGGATTTTGGGATTTTCATTTGAGAGGTTTTCCTGACAGTGGCTCCCATGTGTTTCTTGCCCAGGCTCTTGGCTTGAAGCTCATAGGTGTCAGGCTCGGTCTGCACCAAACCCACCAAATGGCCACTGGTCAAGGCCCTCAACTGGAAAGTCTGCCCTGGAGCAACAACCCTCCCCAGAAGACCGCAGGAGACTGGAAGCAATTGGGTGAACTAATTCAAAAGCTTTTCGGAGGAGAATGTCATGTGCCCCAAAGAACGCCAAAGGACAAGTTTGCCCCGATTACTTTTACCATGGCTGAAGACCTCAAAGCTAATGTTGTTGGTCACGCTCCAACATCAAATCACGCGCAACATGTAGCAACCAACTTCGAGTTGAAAACCTGCACTCGTTGAAAGCTCTTGTTTCTTGGGCCTGAAATCAGTCGGTCCGACTCCTTTTGCTGCTCTGACTCAACACACTCGAGTAGAAACTTTTGCTTCGATTCCTCTGTGCTCATCTGACCCACAATCCTTAGAGGATCCCGCACAATCGTCAGCGCAAAACTTCTCAACCAAAAGTGTTTGCTCATCTTTTTGCACCTCACAAGTTGTCCCTGAAAGTTGATTTAGTTTTATGTGCAGAAGAACAAGATGCATCTCAATTGAATTTTTTCTGCAGTACTCTTGGCACTAGATATCTGAAACAGGTTCCCCTCCACTTTCAGAACTGGTTAGTAACTGGTCGGCCCCTATCGCCAAGAAGCATATCTCGCTCGCAGGTCAGGGTACATCGCGTGGAGCGAATGGAGACCAAGGACCTGCCAGGGGATGCACCTGCATGCATCCCTGGCAAGCCAAACATGATTTCAGATACACCCCTTTACTATACATAGAGAGCGGTTACATCGGCTGGAGGGGTACGATAGTTGTTGTTCTATACAAAACTATAAAGATTCACCATTCACACTTCATAATTTACAACCTTATAACATTTGCCCTCGGAGACCTTTCAAATCATGGTAGCTTTCCAGTCACAAATTCGTGACTGACAGCCTGGAGGTCAAACTACTGCGGCTGTGGTTAAAACGCAGCGCTCGGGCAAAGTCAAAATTCTCCACAGCTTGAAGGGCCTGGTTGGTGGAGAATGCTGCGGCAACAACGATCGCATGGCAGAAACCGTTCCGTCTAACAGGGCGAAACTGATAGATGTCCAAATCTGTTCTCCTTATCACTGATGAATTGGGCTCCTCAAGTGCTGAATCTCATGTGAATTCCTAGCCATGCAATCCCATTCTCACTCCAGGAACCTTACTTACCGTTGAGCCGCTGTTTGAATCACAGCGTGAGAAAAGCACTTCCAACTTCCTATTGATCCTTCAACATTCAACAAAAGCAGCACGATCTGTTTCCACTTCTTGGTATGGTTTCCGACTGCAGCAGCATTTCCAGTGGTTGCTTTTTGTTGACATAAAGACCGCCGGTTAAACAGTACCCCACCGCTACCTGTTTGATGAAGAGGATGACCTTGGCTCTCAAAAAGTTCGAGTCCCAATGCGCCGAAGCTGGAAAACCTGGATTAGACTTTTGTGACACACAATCGGGATCAAAATGTGTCAGAATACCTATCACATCTCACTTCTTCTTGCATCTGATTGTTCCTTGCCAAAAGCATTGCCATCTTAATCAGCTGTTACCTCCCCAACCTGAACCAACTCACCTGCTTCTCGAGCAATTGCATAACACTCGAAGCTGGTCACTTCAGGGTTCTTCTCCAAAATCTTTGTCACAATTTTCATTGCCTTCGGGTCTGCAGGATAATCCTGTCACGAACTTCAGGTAGACATGCTTCATCATGCTTCTGCGTTTATGTAAGAGTCTAAGATTGAATCAGCTACTAGGTGGCTCACAGAAAGACTTCATCTAGGGGACATACATGTTCAACTGTTTAAATAATTTTGGATCCATTTAGCAAATGTCAGGTTTGGATAGTCGAATCCTCTACAAATGCCTTGATTAAGACACCGAAATGGCGAGTCAGTCCTCAAGAATCCGATTCTTCAAGGCATGTTGGACATGGTTGAACCCATCTTCACTCCAGATTTCTCCCGAAGTATCCATCAAGGTGCGAAGGCTCAAGAAGCTCCTGTGTCGGTTGTCTTTGACCATGGGAATTGACTTCATGGAATCTCTACAACAGAACCCACAGGAGCCAAGAGTCTGACACAGGTCTTGGGAATTGACTCGTGGAACCATACAACCCTCCAACACACTGGAAACACCAAATCAGGTCTTTAAACATAACATCTGGTTGTGCTTCTTAAGCCCAAGGGCCTAGGGAATCCTGGATTCTGCCATTCACCTAACAGTCTGACATTGAAGAAACATAGAACCATATAGAACCCAACAGTTCTAACATTAGATATTTCAAACATACATCCTGTATCTGTTCTCGTTCTCCAGTCCCTTAGAACCGGAAACCGTCGCAGCAACCCCTGACCTTATGATGATGCCCGAAACCAACATTCCCAGGCTGCTCAGGACGAAAGCTGCTACTATGAAGCCATCGTCTTCAAAGAGGTGCTTTGCCTGGAGGGCTGAGAGATGCCACCCAGTTTAGCCATAGCAGGAAAATCACAGGCCACAACACTGAGGGTTCTACGGCTTTTCTGTAGCTTTCGCATTGAAACATGAACAGACTCAACTTTTGGAGTAGTAGATTATATATGTTGCTTTTCCTGCATTTCCTGTCCATCTTGCCACCCGCACACCCCATGCATTGCCTCTTCAAGGTCCCAATCTAAAAGCTCTGCAGCCACGGCCACCATGGTACCCAGCTCCAAATATCTGGCCCGGGGCACACCATTGACTACACATCTCACACACCCGTACTGATAGTTGCTGGTACACGGTGGCTTTGATGGATACTACTGTGGTTAGTGTTTCTTCTTAGTGAAAGTCGAATGGAGAACTCGAGGCAGTCACCAGCTGCGTCTTTGAGAATGTCTCAACTCCAATCTTGAAGTGACAGCTGACACAGGACCTTTTACAGTAACTTCCAAGCCACCCACATCATTGGCACCCCACATCCACAGCTACCACTTACAGTTACAGCATGTTCTGAGTAGATAGAACAATCGAGACGATACCTATAGCCCCCCTGGATATTGTTGTGTGGCCTGATGGTGTAGTAGACCACGGGCGGCATTGTGATGACAGTGTCTTTCTCCAAGATGGGCCTTAGTTCAGCCAGAATTTTTGTGAGACAAGGCAATGCCCCAATGCAGGAAAGTTGCGCCATGCGGCAAAAGAGAACAGAGGGAATGACATAGAAGAAGTTCTGGCCTTAGACTCGACTCTCTTGACATCTCTTGACTTTTTGAAAGGCACATCCAACTTCGACACTTGGCCTGCACTCCAACTTCTTATCCCGAGGCGCGAAGATAGGCACAACGATCAATGGGTGCAAACTTGCCCACTTGACACTGGAAGAAGGCGGTAACAAAGGCCATGATGATGCCATCTGCTGCAATGACCACAAACATGCCTTAAGGTTCCGAGGCACAGGCACAACTCAAACTTCCGACGTTTCTGTTTCTTGTATGACATGGGAAACGAATTGGTAGTTCATGATGCCACAAAAGGCGGAATGTGATGCAAACCCACACTTCAAATCTGTACCTATACTTCTACGTGCAGATATACACATCATGTCTGGGTAAAATACCAGATTTCACCAGCAGGACACTCCTTTGCCCAGATCACAAGACAAAAAAATCTCAGAGCGAGTGACCATACGGCCTGGTAACCGCCTGGAATAAGGCCAACGACGTGGCACGGGAGGTGATCTCGCACACGCGGAAGAAGAAGACCATGAGAAAACGACCGTTGAAACCTTGGAGCTTCACGATTTCAAAGACCTGTCCCCGGGACCAGGCCCCCGCAAAAAAAGCTCATAGAGTTCGGGGTTTCAAAGGGTACCAAAAGGACCAGGTTTCGTCCTGTCTATAGCCCCATAGTATTCAACATGTCAGGGTACATTCCTGAGTCATTTTTGAGCGATCGCAAGAGGTAATCATCCATCGCACCCCCAAAAAAGTTGTCAAACATTTTTGTTGGGCAAGTTCCCATATTCCACTAGACTGGAAAAACCTTGAAAACCCTTTGTATACTCATTGAGGTGACATCACCAGATGTCACTAGGATTTCGGCAGAGTGCTAAACAGTCTCAGAGTCAAACAATCAGAAAACATTTGAAAAGTATCAGAGAAGAAATGTACTGTATCAAAAAGTTTCCGCACAACAAAAATCTCAACGTATCAGAATCCGTGAACATCTTCGTCCCTCAGTTCCCCTTTCAACACGATGTTTACAGTTCCGAAACACTCTACGGAATAAAGCTGGTCAAGTAACTTTTGCAGTATCCAGGTACCTTCACGAGCATTTTTCCACCCTGAGACATGTCAATGGTACTGAAGGCATAGCCAATGGAGATGAAGGAGGAGAACACCGAAACGTAGAGCTGAGTCTTTTGATCTGAGGTCAAAGGTGTGAAAACCACCGCATAGGTCCTGAAAGGGGAGAAACACTACACGTTTGTTGCGGGATGGGCACATTGGACCCCCCCACAATTTGAGTTTCTTTTCAAGAAAAATTATAGAACTTGGAGAACTTTAGTCGTTCACAAGAAAAGTTCCCTTATTCCCTTAAGCCTTAAACTTTAAAACCAAGACTCTGAATAAAAGATGAGATGGAAGACTCCAAGATGGCTTCGGCCAAGGTGGAGACAAAAAGAAAAGGATGCAACGTCCCAGAATACAAGGAGAGAATGGCCAAATACGTCACATGCCTTGGATGTTCGAAATATTGCGGGAGTTGTTTGGAAGGCATGCAGGCATGAAGCAAATCATGATGCAAAAAACACAACATGTCAGGATTGGACTTGCAGATTTGATGTCATTTCAGCCCTTCGGACTCCCAGAAAATAGAATGGCTACAGGCTACCAATGATTTGGCCTCAAGCAATTGTGTCATATATAATACAAACTAGGCTTTTCCTAGTAGATTGAAGTCCATGTTGCAGGAGACCACTGTAACAAAACAAGGGCAAGCACTAAGCTGTTTGGTGTTTTGTGCTACCACGCAACTGGCCCAACAATGGCAACGTGAGACCTGCAAAGAAGATCTCTGTCTTGCTGATTTTGGTACCAGGTGTAGTGATGACGATGTAGAACTCCTTAGTGCCATGGGTGCTGTGCTATCCAGCCTCTGTACCAGGCAGTTCAACAGTTCCCGGAGTCAAGAAAGATCCAGCCACCTTGAAAACTTCGCAAGATTTTGGCAAAGCAATGGAAACTTGAGAGACAAGCTTACACATCATTTGTACAGTGTCAATCCGGCTCAGTTATGGCTATATCTTATATATTATATTCAGTGCTGGGAATGATGCAGTGATGAGGCATGATTCATGACTGTTCCACTTCCGAAATCAGCAGTCTATCATTGATCAGAACTCGATCGTTGGAAACTCTGTCAACCCACGATTTTCACCCCCTCATTCTGTCAAAGAGTCATAGGCCGTCCAAAGGAGACCCAAGAAAACCCCCAGCAAATTCAAGGTAAAGAACCAGGGTTGCCGATGCAATAGGAAAATCCGCATGGCTTCAATATCCATGGCCAAGTCCACGGTATATCCTTGGCGCAAACCCGGCGATCCACTATGGTGGCGGCTGAAAAGTTTCAGGGTGTGCCGCCAAGGAACGAAACCACAGCATTACAATGACGTGAAAGCAAAAGAGCATCACAACACGCAAGCGCCAAAACCTCACAGGGCCATGGGTTGAATTTGAGGATATATATATATATATGTAGATAATATGTGGGTAATGATGGCTTGTGGCATATTCTTCATCAAATGGCATCATATAGAAATTATGGCCTTTTCTGAGATCTTGTTCCCATTGTATCCTAACATTTTATTGCTATCCGCTATCCTATTGTATCTCATGGTTCTGCTCGTATTCTTTTAATGTTGTCTTCATCGTTTCAACCTTCCACTTTATCACTGTGGCCCTCGTGTATCACGCACCTCAGCACTAGCTTTGTTCCAACCTCAAGGGATGTGAACAAAGTTTGCCCGTGGCAGTCCGTACGGATATGGCTCAAAATGATACTGCCCCCCAAATGCATGATTGAACACTATAGTCCCACATTCCCAAAATGTCCCAACCTTGTGGTCTTTTTGATACCCTAGTTTGGGTCGCGGAAATGAATGCAAATCCCAAAGGATCACCCATGCAGTTTTATTGGTCTGATTCGCTTTAGGGTTTGTTGGGATGATTTCACTAATACCGAATCAGGATTGATAAACCCTTGTTTGTTTAATTAGGGATTGTGTCAATCCAAAAAGTAGAAAGGCCCATTGATGTCGCCCTGTAATATCATTGTGACCATTGGAATTTGTGTTGACCAGACACCGTTCGCACAGAATAGAGCTTCTTCAGTTCCACCATGGATTCTTCATCAGTCCTAAGTCCAACACACAAAGCTTTGGTCCTCAACATGGCTTCGTGAACAACTTGCTCCCAGAAATCAAATGATTCAGAACCTCGAACTGCCTGATTTCTTGATTAAAGTGGTATTCTGTCAAAGCTGATCCTTCCAGTCACCTTTGCCAAACAAAGAGCCGGAGACCCAAGTGACCTAGCAAAATTGCCAAACGCCAAGTACTGGTCGGCTTCTTGGCGAACTCCAAATGGCTTGTTCGGGGCCCCACGTGAACTCTGTGTAACGGTGAAGCTTTGGATTTGGGTTCTGAATGTCTGATGTTTATTTCGTTGGAGAAACCTGGTCTGCAACAAGCTCCAACTTACTCATCGGCTGAGGGTCCAAATATTGAAATATGCTTGACCATATGCAAGTCGCAAAGCAGCAATTGCACCTGTGAAATCATGAGCGACAAAGCGCGTGTGCAAACAGGCGGCGAATGCACTGGATACACTTGACACACCTATTAACGGGAAGGTTATGCTGCAGCACCTTCAGCACCACCTTTTGGCTATGTCACATGCTGTCTCACATGCGGCTCGTTTTTTTCTCATGTTGATTGGTGACTGTTGTGAACGATCGTTGCGATCCTTGAAATCAGCTCATGAAATCTGCACTTTGATGTACAACAAATGGTGAGGTTCATCCGCTTCAGATCCAAGGGTAGTTGCTGAATCCATCTTGGTTCGGATCCACTACACACAGCAACCCAGCTGGTTGTACCATGCCTGCAAGTCCCATACCTATGGGACACAGAACTGCCACCAGGTTCGACGTGCGAAGGCTGTGACCTCAACTTGTCAACGAGAAGCTCCCTGAATTGAAGGCCGCCGTGCAAAAATGTCAAGCGCCTATCTTTGTACATATACACATGCCAACAAAAGCCGCACATTTTTCGAAACTAGACATCAAAGTGTTCATTACCAGTTTCGATATCCCGGGCCAGTTTTTCAACAACGCCTCCCAATCGTCAAACTGAAACTTGTCGGGGCAAGGAACAATAAAAGCTTTCCAAGATCTTGTAAAGGCGCACCGCGTCCAAGCCCAAGTGCTGGATGGTCTTGATGGACTCACATTCCCTGGGGTGGTTTGGACCAAGGTCTACATAAAGAACAAATGATGTTGATGAACATAATCCGGCTAAGCAGTGGAGATCGTTCAACTCTCTTGAGTCTGAGTCTTCTGTATCGTCAAAACTGACCTGTTGGAGTTTTTGGAAAGAACAAAGTGTTGTGGTTTCTGATCTTTCAGTTCTTGGCCTGTGTGCATGATGTTTCTTAGGCTTTTGAGCTATGTTGACAAGCACAGAAGATTGAAACCTCTCCCACATCCTCAAAACTTGGGTGAGATCCATTGCCTGCAATGGGCCAAACTCATGCAACTCACAACATGGGCCAAGTAACCCAGACATCAATGTTTGTGGCTCCAGGTAAAGGCCCCAGTAACCAACCTCAGACTTCAAAATTGTCACATCCCTCTTGTGGAACCCCGAGTTGGATGTTTGCATGGTACACGGTGCTCCAAGCTGCGACAGCGCCAATACATCCGCCCAGCAGGATACAAAAAAGCGCCAGTGTGATGCCAGCTATGCTACGGGGCCTTGGCGGGTTTAGGATAGCATCAGAACAATGTCCGCTGCAGGTGGGTATACTCCCTGCTGTCATGCTTAAGGCTTAAGAGACAGTTCAATACTACATGCAACAATACTGGCATGAAAGAAACAAACATGAGCAGGAGGTTGGGCTCTGTGAAGCTCTTCTCTTCAAGGCACGGTCTCAACACCAGGGGGCTCGGATCGACCTTGAACGCCTCCTCAGCCTCCACAGACGACCTTGAACCATTCTGGGAAGCCCATGGATTGACCAACTTCCCTATCTTTTTCAGACTTCAAGGAACTGTGAAAACACACTCCAATTTCCAGGACAATTTCCATGACTGTAGGAAGCTGAAGGTCTTTTCTGAGTCCCATTTGCAGGCATACATGGCATACATGGCATACACCATCTGTACCATTCTCGGCCTCAGTCTTCTTCTTCGAGGACTCTCTGGATCACTTTCTTCGTCAAGGGTAGCCAGCAGAGGTTTGGTGCCTCACTGGATGAAGTCCACCCGCTACAGAACGAGCTTGGCGGTTTCAACCCGGAGTATCTCACCAAGAATCACTGTGAAGCAACAAAAATGTTTGCGACCAACCACCCAAAGTTCCAGTATAGCCGTTCGACCTAAACCTTCTTGATCCTACAATCCTCACCTTCGACAACTTGTCATGTTTTTCATGGTGAGCGGGGTGAGAAGTTCCAATCCTTGCTGGACTTGATGTTTTTGGATGTTACTTCTTGTCTCTTGGCCAAGATAACCAAGGCAAATCGAAAAGGCGATTTCGATTTCGGGCAGCTAAGGAGCTATCATGTGTTCCATTTGACACTTTCGCTTCTATCCGGACGTAGCCATGCAGCTTCTCATTTCCGAAAACGCCGAATCCTCGGGTTTTTTTTCCGACCCGAATTCGGCTCAAGACCAAAGAGGAAGCATGATCGGAAGATGTTTTGGATGTGTTTGTGAAGATCTTGTCGGCGATACACCTGATTGTTTTTTCGAGAGAAGCAAAACCGATTTTCTCGAGAGCGACTTCCTTCCCTGAGGCTGCGTGTTACAACAGTTTGTGTTTATGTCTAGACCTTTTCACCAAGCTTTCGGAGGTCAAAATGGACCTTTCTCCCAAAACCTTCTGAATATGTTTCCTTAAGCACCTAAGATAATCTGTCATGAATTTGCTATCTGTGACCCTCGAGCTCTAAAAATGTCCATCACTGTCACAAAGAGAGCCCTCTGGGTTCTAAAACCGCACTTACAACAGCTGCCATCCAAGTCTCGGTCCAGTCGCTCCCAACAACTCCAACCTGCGACGGTTCATTCGGCTATCTTAGATCTTTTGTCCGTATGTATTCAGTTTTCTCCATCAGTTCATTCGGTTTTCTCGAATTTCCATATTACATCCAGAGCTTTTTCACTTCTATTCCTCCACATCTGCATGTAAGTTATGAACGGGATACTCTGGATGTGCTAGATGCCAGCTGAAGGCCTTTGCTTATTCCCGACTGACCATCGGATGGTGATGGGACACCGCTGAAGTGCGATCCGAGCATGTGCAGCAAGTGGGAGGATTTGGGGGGGCAGAACCGGAAAGCTCCAAGATGCATTGCTTTTTTGTGTCCTGCTCTGGTCGGAATTCAACTTAAGCCACAGATCAATATCGTTGTTCTACGCAGGATCCTGAAATGACATAGGCCTATCATCAACATGCCTGAAAACATTTCTGCTTCATCCGCAAGTCTGAACTGAACCAGAGAGGCTTTGGGTCAAAAAAAAATGCGACAAAACCAAGGGGACACCTCTGATCCATGTAGCATGTTCAAATTGTCGCCTTCTGTCGGATGGTCAGTATCAAGTTCCAAATGAATATATAACAAATATTGACAAATTTGCATTGTTCTAAAGCTTGCCGAAAGTCCACGGAAGGTGTCATCCCCCATTCAACTCAGTGAAGCTCCGGACTTTTTGCGACGGAGCTGTCGAAAGCACTTCACTTGAAGCCCAGCTCTTTGAGTGCCAGTAAAGCCTCAGCGTGGAAGTAGAAGTGGAGCATTTGTCACTGTATTATGTACAGTATGTCAAATAATATCAAAAGTATATCATTTATAGTGTGCATTAATATATGATATATATACCAGTTATCTTAGGATGTATATATAAATATACATAATTGTATAATATATATATATAATTTCATACTATGCAAACCTTCATGCATCTCAAAATCTAAATCTATTTGATTCACGTACATGTGCAATAGACCGCTCATGTACTTAACATCAATCCGTCAATCCTGTCAATCCCTCTTTCAAAGGACCTTCGGCGCACAACGACAGCAGAAACTCAGAAAGCACATGACATTGCAGAGGATTCGGAAGATTGACAAGAGTAAATTGAGTTGCAGACGCCTAGGGCAATGAAGATGTCCATCATCAGAAACACAATGACATCCATCTTGAAGCGCCAGAGCGCCTACTTCAGTCCCGAAGAATTGCGCGGTCTTCACAAAATGTTGTGGCGTTTTAAGACAAAAGGCAAGGTATCCTTCATGCGTCGGCAAAGTCAGATGAATTGCCAAATTTCACTGCCCTTGCAGCTTTTGGTATTGAAAAAGTCCTGCTGTCCCGCCTGCTCGTAATATTTGGTTACCTGTAGAGACAGCAGAGACACAGGATATTCATGCATATTCTTCGTGATGCAATATGATGCAAGTCAATCCTAGAAATGGTCTCCAACTGACAGATGCCAAATTTCAACTGATGAGTCATGAGGTGTAAGCAAAATGCTAGCACAAGTACAGCCCTCTTGCGCCTCGCCAACGGGATCCTCCACCTCAAATCGAAAGCTGCCAAGACGCAATTATTGGGAAGTGCTTTTAAAATCGTGGCAACTTGAAACAATCTGACTTGGTTGTGTTGTGAACATCACATTCATTTTGCTACACTCAAATGGAATGAAGTTTAAAATGACATGAGCTTCAAAAACTACACTGAGCAGAAATGCTCTCAAGATTCTCAAGATTCCGCATGTCATATGACGCATTCACAAGCATGCAATCACGCATAGCTAAGTGCCACTACCCAAGTAAACAGTAGTGGATGCCGAGAGGGAATGCACAGCAATGGCCTCAAGGATAGCATCAAAAGCCCATCTGAGAACGCTCAACAGATGCCATAAATTAAACCTTTGATCTACTATAAACTGGTGTCATAAACTCTGTCACCTTCCTTGGTGCTTTACTGGACCTGTTTTTTGGGGCTCCGAACGCTGCTTTTGCATGGCCCTTTGCAGTGTTGTCTTCCCCACTGGTGGGACACATCCGAGCAGTCCACTCCTGGCATCTGGAGCCAAGTAAAATCAAGATGAAATCTACAATATGTCTGTATATATACATATAAATATGTATGTATCATACAATATGTATAGTGTATGTATATATATAAATATATACATATTATAAGTATACAAGCTATATTAATTGTAGACTCAATCACGACGACACTCTCGAACTCATCATTTTGAAAGACAGCTACTAAAGGAAAACGTGTCTACTTGTCTACCTGGAAAAAGTGATTGCCCTTGCTCAATCCGCAACTGTCGCCTGTATCGCTAGGAGATAGAAGGGTCGATGGTCCTCCGGCATAATGTGATGAGACAGGTTGCTTCAGAATAGCTCCAGGACATCCAGCAAATGCAACCACGAATTGGGGGCATAAGCATCCGGTAAATTTGAACAAGAAACAACTGCTCAAATCATTTCATAACTCTGAATATTTCTTCAAGCTTTCCAAGCCATGCTTAGCATGACAGTCCATTGGCAATACTGCAATACTAAAGAAGAATGCAGAATGCACACAAACTGCAGTAGTTAGACTCTTGCAACACCTGTACAGGCGTCTCATTCTCGAGCACTACTGTATCTGAATCAATCAGTAAATGATATTAAATGTATTTAAATGTTTTGCATTTACTAAGATAAGATAGTCAGTAAGGGATAATAAGGGCAAGATATTCTCTCGATCTTAGGGATTGATCAAGGCTGATATCAAGGCTATCGGCTATCATCCAAAACCATCAGTTCTTCAATTCGATTCAACCGAAAAAGCTGGTCAAAGTGCTTTATCCTCTGACACGGCTCCTCACGAATCATTCGCATCCCAGATCGGGCACGTTTGTTGGAAGCCTTGCACACGTGTGCGGAGCTCTCGAAGATCCAGACTCTGCCATGCTTACAACCACACACAGTAAAGAACGGCATGAAGGCAGGCATAAAGGACTAGGGGCTCAAACACTACTGATACGAAAACGTACAAAAACAGATACGATGTTACAGGGTCTGTACAACTGAAATTTCGTCACTTGCAGCACCCCAGCGGCCACCGCCACCGCCACCACAAGCACGCATTGGCATAGTGACAGCATCGTAGCGTCCCAGTTCATGGTCTGTCCTGTTCTGAAAGACTGTAAAATGTTGTTTCAACTCTGTCAAGCCTGGTCATGACATTTTTTGAGTCAGAGCTCGCACTGTGTTGGGTCTCGGTCTCTGCACGGACAAATCTTGCACACCTGCTTTAGGCTCTGGTTTGGAACCTGTAAACATGCTTTCGTCATTTTTTGGATGTCGAAGTGGACTCAAGCCTTAGGTGATTTTCCTCCTACGAGTCACGCGAGCATCCAATGCGCAAAGCGAGGTGGCAGAAACGTGGCTAATTCTTTCCGAACAAAACACGAGGATCGAAGCTCCAAAGAAGTGGAAGCAAGAATTTAACCGTGTGTTCTGGCCCAACTGAAACCCCATAGGTGGAAAGAGGTTTCTTGGTTCAAATTCACTCAATCTTTGAGGCACCCTTTGATGCCTGCCAGTCACTTCTTTGTGCACTGAAAATTCTGGAAGACAAGATCATGCCATGGTTGAAGGTTTGCACTGAATAGACTCCTTTACCGCCAACAGCATTTGGTCTGTTAGGCCCCGGTGGTGCTTAAAAAATTGTAGCTGTTCAAGTCTCGGTAGAAGTATGATGAGAAAGCTTGGCAGACTCATGCTTGCGCATTGCCAAGTGCATGTCGCATCAAGGACAGCTTGAGGAAAGTCTGATGATAATAAATTCCTGGAGGTTCAATGCAAAGTGCAAACATGTGCAAACCTCCAAGATCTTCCACGTCCTTTCTGAGCCTAGGGTTTAGGGCAAGGTAGGGAGGGCCCTTGGTTGGACCTCCTACAGCACCTTTCGGAAAATAAGACAAGGTCAATTATCTTTGATCAAATGGCCTGGCCGCCAGGCCTGCCACTTGTGATTGCCAGACTAAGAGCTTCTACCCTTTAAGATAGATCAATGCTGCTGTACAGACGTAGAAAAACAGCCTTCTATATTCAAATTCCTGGACACAGAAAGATCAGGTTAGATAGCAGCATCGGGACAGTCTGGGCTTTGAGCAGTCCCAAAGACCTCACCATATCATTTTTGAAATCGCATTTGATGCGTTTCACCAGATTGTACTTCTAAATTCTAAAATGTGTAATCGGAGATCAAAGAATTTAAATTTAAGAATCACAAAACAACGGCCGTGGGCCTGCAGACGTCCCCTACAAAGAGAAGTGGTTTGGAGTAGTTTGCCAGCTTCACCAGCAACCCGGCACACGGGCTTGCACACTGCCGCGACCAGCTCTTAGAAGGCGGCTGGACGGAGAAGTTCCTATAAGGCACTGAGAGAAGACTCGTTGACTTGTCGTTCACTGTGAGATGAAATTCACTAGGAATGACAAAAGTGTAGAAACACCTGCAAGTATCTTCCGATGCGTCCTGCTTCATGTGATCCAAGAAAGGATGCTTGCCAAACCACACAGAGAAGATTGCCTTGCAAATGGCGCATCAGCTTTACCCCTTGGTTGGCTGTCTGGAGTTCTTGTTGACTCTTGAGCTCAACATGACAGCTCCTTCTCAGCAATCTGGAGGACTTCTTTCTTAAATGCTCATGCATGCAGGTATGTGCCAATTTGGTTATCATGCTCTAACATCCCACAACTCCATGAGATTCTACTCAGATTACAACACATGAAGCCAGGGTTGAAGGCTGCACAAGTATCACACTCCCGAGAAGGAATGTAAACGCTTCTAGATATTTTGGCTTCATATTCATGTACTTCTAACTTCAGCTCGGCCCATCTCCATACAAAGTGGCGTTTCTTTAAAAAAGTGGCCTCTGAAACGTGAGCTCCTTCGACAGCACCCAATTCGCAGCCGTTCAGCTGCAACGTCACACGGCCACCTTCACCGATGAAGACAGAAGAGGAGATGATCAAAGCCATCCAAGCAACACAAGAATCTACTCTGTGCAATGCTGATGCTTGGCATGTTCTTCGTAGGCATCATGTCTCCAATTGTTTGACTCGCAACAAGGTCGTTGATGTTGCAGGAAACCGGCTTGGATCAAGCATATCAGAAAACTGATGCCATTTGAGTTTCAAATAATCTCACTTCGTCAACCAACAGGGTCCTTGGTGCAGTTGAGATGATTGATCTTGCAAACAGATATGATAGGCGGTGCGAGACATTATTCAGGAATCCCATAACTCTGAAGAATTCAACCGTTTCTTTTGTAATTTGTAAATAAACCTCTTGTCAGTGCCACCATTTATGTTACCAAGAAAACTTCGTAGAACCCATACTGGCAACATTCTGTCGACCTTAAGTCAACCTGCTCAACCTGCTCCAGACTCAAAAGGCCTTCACCTGTTGTTGGGTCATATCCCAGGGTGTAGCAGTCCTGACACGCCAGACAATGTTGAAGTTGCAGGAGGCAGAACACAGCGAAGGCAACCCCGGTCCCCAAAGGACACATCTCGGTAAAGCGAATTGAAGGCTTTCACCTTCGCCTGGGCGGGCAAAAGGTAACAAGCAGATGCCTTGTGCAGTGAACCCTCCAGGATGTAACCTGTAGCACAAACAAGACAAGATGTAACAAGATGTAACCTGTATGTGCAGAATGAGTGGAATGAGTCTCAGGCTATTGAGGGAAATAACTGGCAATATGGCTTGTACATGTTTACAGGTTTGTACTCTTGTACTTTTCATTGGCCTCTTCCGCTTCATCAAATTTGTGCCCGTTTCGAGACATGGCCCATCCTCAGCCCAAAGCGTTTCGCGAAGCTGAAAAGGCCACAAGCTTGTTGTGTCTCGTCTGAGGTCTTCACGGGTGACCCAGCCAAACTGCTCTCTAGGAAAACTGCGACAATAACGAAGCTCCTGCACACTACCCCATCACAAATCAAGCTCTTGTAGTCAACTGAAGGAGAAAAAATGAACTGTTGTCTTATGTTGTCTTATTACACTGAGTTTGGAGACGCTCGATTTGCATGATGTGAGGGGGAGGGAAGCAGTGAACAATACGGGTCTGGAGAAAAGTGCTTAGGGCATGCATTCTCGGACTCACCGCCCATTGAACCCTCAGGACAAGTGTAACAACGGTCATCACTTGTCAGTCTCCAGCATCTTCGGCAAAGATGGGTCCGTCACGTCTGAGCCTGCATTGACGTTTTGCAATCGTTGTGGCTATGTCACCGAAGTAAGGGCTCCATTTACCACTAGAGTCGAGTGATCTCTCTTCCATCAGACAAGAACCGATTATGAAGCCTATTGTCTGTGTGCGACAGGATTCTCCCGCCCTTCATGTGCGATCCAAGAACAAGGAAGATTGAACATTGTCTCGCCAAAGGTGTTGTGCAAGTGTTCTAATTTGAAACGTCGCAAGTCTTTGCCCTTTGCCTGACAGTGGCGTTTCCACATGTTCTGGCACATACCTTAGCTGATTTGGTTCATCCTTCCTGTCATCATCATTTTAGCTGCACCCGTTGGAATGAAAGGCAAATAGAATGAAGCTTGACAGCCAAGCAATGAAACAGGATGGCACGAATAGGGACAAGCATGAACAACCAATGAAGCCCTAAGGAGGCAGCAAGAAAGCAGGCAGTAGTATCAGATACCGTACCCGTAAAACCAAACAAGGGCATCATCTCTCCAGACATGTCAGCAATTCCCTTCCCTGAAAGAGCAAGACCCTGAGCTCTGCACAACACAGCGGCACAGACCTGTCTGCTTTCAACTGCCACAAGTTCCACAAGTTCTCTAGAAGTTCTCCTCCCGTCTAGCTTGTGAGCTCTAATTTCAGAATGTCGAACTCAATGTAGTCTACATCAGCTGCGCTTCTCTCACCGAAAAGTAGTGGCCTCCCAGCCATAGTACTTCAGGTGGCAACAACCATGTGCTTTGAGCCGCTTGCCGCCAAGCACCTACACGATTGCGGCACATCTGCAAAGACCTGATAGTTAGATAGTTGAACGTGGGCTCTATTACGAAATAAAATAAAGCAGACACCTCATGGAGTGCCTTTCGCTTTTGATACCGCGCTTTGTGCATGCTTGGAATAGCATCTGGACATCCAACGATTCGCCTGCAATTCCTTGAATCATGTTTCTGCACCTTGAAGTCTTTGAATGGAAAGCGCCCCACTGTGAAGTCTTTTGCCTAGGAGTTCAAAGATCGACGACACTGATTGCGTGACCCAATCATTCACTATCACGGCACTTGTGCCAAGCAAGTGTGGGATCCAAAAAGGAGACTCAAAAGCACCTGAATTTCTGTACGGAAACGCGTGGATGCGAAGATCAGAGTTGAGAAGCCGAAAGATGACTGTCTCACCCACATCAACGCTCTTGACACCTTCAGATCTCCCAGCCTCGACAGAGCCCTCCTTTTCGGACTGAAGCTCATCAGGCTCGCCTGAAAAATTGCGCAGTGTGCCAAAGTACACATGACCCGTACACAAACATGCATCATATACATATCACATATCTATACACAGTGTATGTATGTATGTATGTATGTATGTATGTATGTATGTATGTATGTATGTATGTATGTATGTATGTATGTATGTATGTATGTATGTATGTATGTATGTATTATGTATGTATGTATGTATGTATGTATGTATGTATGTATGTATGTATGTATGTATGTATGTATGTATGTTATGTATGTATTATGTGTGTATGTATGTATGTATGTATGTATGTATGTATGTATGTATGTATGTATGTATGTATGTATGTATGTATGTATGTATGTATGTAGGTACGTACGTACGTACGTACGTACGTACGTACGTACGTATGTTAGTTAGTTAGTTAGTTAGTTAGTTAGATAGATAGATAGATAGATCTGAATATGATAGAATGGAAAAGATATGTAATGCATCTTTACTAAGCGGGACCCAGGTGTAGAGTAGATCCAACCAAAACAAGACCTTGACCTTCACGCAGGGCCCCCCAAAAGAAGCTTGTTCAGGTGCACCTCGATGCAATGCATTCTCATATAATTGGTCACGGACTCGTTGGGCAGCTTCCGCCCACGTAAAGCTGTGGCCAGAAGCAAACCTGTTGCCAACTACCGACAACTGAGAGTCTGCCCAAATCCAAAAAGCAGCATTAAACCAAACAAGGAACCAACCAATGGGTACTGCAACACAGAAATAGGCAACCCAAACCAACCCAAACGCTTGTATATCACACGACTTTGCTAATGTTGGCCAGAAAGAAAGATGATATGTCATTCAATACAGCAGAACAATAGTATCCAGGTTCATGGCAAACCAGAAAAAATACCCTGTTCAGCTGGAGTGGCCAATTGAAGGCTGACCTGGAAGTAGCTGAGCTAGACCTGCTCAGTCAATCAGAGTGCAAGACTTGTCGTGCTTCAGTTTCCCGATTGTGTCCCCATAGAACTTATGCACTCAAGTTTCATTGTTGACATGTGGTGGCTGATAACCTGCCTTTCCACCGTCGACTCCTGTTTTCACACTGCTGGGCAGTGAAGAGCAACTTGATCAAATGGAGCATCTTGAATGACGGAATGTAAATCTGGCCTTTTGAATCCTGTTGCATGCTCAATGCTCAAGTTAAGCTGTAACATGTTCAACATGGTTCAGCTTGGTCCGGGTTCACCCATCTTTTCATCGCAGCATCATTTGAGTCTGCACCCGCGTCTCATCGAAACGATCAAAGAGGTCAAGAATTGCCTGGATAGGATACCTCGTGAATGCAAGGATCCAAATGTGCACCAGGAAGCTACATGCAGGTGTAAGCGTCTGAAATCCTGCAATGGCTCGACCCAGCCTTTGCACCGTGAGATTCGCCACAAAGGGGCAATTTCTTGACAGCTCTTCCAAGGACAAAAGCCAAAGCCACTTGCCTGCACCATTTCCTTGGCTTTTACTCAGAGAAGTCTGAGATATCCGTTCTAAATCTAAGACCTTGGTGGACTGTGAATTTGGCTTGGCCACCTTGGCTACGGCCAAGGCAAGTTTGTGTCAGCCGAGCGTCCATGCCAGGCAATGGGAAGATTATTTTTCCGCCACAGGGCACAAGTCTCAATTCTGTAGTTGCCATAGAAAACTTCATGGAATCGACGGAAGCTGTCACTAACCTCAGCAGTGCCCAGTTGATGAATCCATGTATATATATATACATATATATATATATGTATATATATATATACAGTGTATGTTTATGTATCTAGGTCAGCTGACAAGCTTGGAGACTTACGCAAAAACTGGACCGGCTTCGTTGGTCATTGCTTTGTGATCTTGTATATACTTGATTGTCAAGCCAGTCTGCAACTCATGAAAAAAAACCAAAGACCACGCACACTGTGAGTCAAAGCTGCTGTGCAACATGGCTGCATGCTGCACCGCGGGCGCCAGCCATCATGACAAGCTGTCCCTTCCACTTCCACAAAATTGCCAAAAATGGACTGGTAGTAGTCGAGAGTCACTGACCTGACTCGTGCCACAACAACAACCAAAGGAGCAAAGGGCCAACTGGACATGGATCGCTCTCAAACCAAAATGGACCAAGTAACTCGGGATGCTCCCAGAAGTACATCTTGAAGAAATATTGATCCGTCTCACCAGCTGTCGCGTCCTTCCAGCTGGATTGCATTTTCAAACAGCATCTATCCACCCCTCTTGTGGCCCTTCACGAATTCTTCCAAGATTTTCCAAGCATTGCAGTTGAACAAAACGCGCCTGTGCAGTTGTCTTCCAACGCAAAGCATCGCTACCCGTCGTCTTTTCTCTCACACCGGTAGCCTTTTCCAGCACCCACTGCAAAATACGAAGCAAGGCTGAGGCAGGACCAAGATAGCCTGGCAGGGAAAGGAGAAAAGGAGAGAAATGGCCTGATATCCAACGTTGCGATGATAGCTTTCCAAATAAGTAAGAGTATATTTGTGTATATATGTGTCATAAGTATGACATGCGATCCCCTTGCCTCCAGCGTTGAGATACTTCGAATCCGTTGGGGCTTGTGGATATCGTGCATCGTCCTTGCAAACAAACAAGATGCACCGCTATGTCTATGTGGTTGACATAGCAAGGGTATCTGTCCACTCGTCAGTAGAACTTTGCTCTTTGCTACACTGAGAGGTCACAACTCTACGACTGTAGGTCCCAACCGATGCCTCTGCGGAGCAAATGTGGCCACCCCCCCATCCACAGAGACGCTCAGAGGAGAAGACGACCTGAATGAGGCAAATGAGGCAACTTCGTGAGGCTCGAGCGTTTGAGAGAGTCAAGTTACATATCTGACAAAAAAAGATGTGAAAAGAGGTGGAAGAAAATGGGAAATGTGATGAAAAGATATGAAAAGGTGCATTTCTTCCTGGGTCTTTTCATGGGTCAAGTCCAAGGCACTTGACTTCGTTGATGGCAAACGCAAATTGAGGTGTTTCTCTAGGCTGCTATATTATCTGGTATCATCTCGTATGGATAGAAATATATTGAAATAGCGCATGTGTTTGGCTTGATACATGGTATGAGATTTCAACACTGGTTGACACTATCATACTTCATCTGCAAAGATGCGAAACATGAGAGGTTCGAAGCTGCATAAAGTAAGGCATAGCCATTGCTATGGTCAGGATCAACACAGCTTCGCACCCTTTCGATGATTCACTGATTAAACCCAAAAAAGAATCCTGCCTCCAAACTGGAGCCAGCAACTATGGCCTGGACCGTGACTGTAGAGAGTTTGGGAATGGATAAGTGAAAAGTACCGCTCAAGTTCCAAAGGAAAACTTTGAGTTCAAGAATTGGTGCCTCATAGCGCTCGATGATGATCTGGGAGACAGCCTTACAAGGACCGAGGACTTCATAGCAGAGGCAGTTTGATTGTCAAATTTCGAACAGTTCCTTCCATTCAGCCTCAGCTGGGTGAAGACCTTGAAGTTGGTCGCGCTCAATGATCTGCCGCAGGTCGTTGAAGATCACATCCTTGGTGAAACCAAAACCTCTGAGATTCTGCTACCCAAAAAGGAGCCGTAAAACTCCACATAGCTCAAATACAGCAACCGCTTGCAAGTTTACATACAAACAAAATTGAGAAAATCATAGAAAATCTACTGATCTGAAACAACTCATAGCAACCATTCCATCGCTGATGATAAAGAGTCGCGGCTTGATATCAGCCTTTGCAGTGGATGCCAAGTGCTTCTCTAAGAAGTCGCGGTAGAAGCGGAGTCTCATATACATCCCGTCCCACTCGTGGTTCTCACACACATTGTGCACAGGCAAGGGTGTAGAAGCCCGGAAGAGGTGAAAGACCGGAAAATCCATGACCTTCACATAGCGTCCACCACTGACACAGGTGACGACCTCCACACCAGACCAGCGTGAATCCTTGACCTCAAAATGAAGAGGTGGATCTCCCTCACCACTTTCCCGTGCAGCCAGTGGATTCTTCCATGGCTCGAATGGCCTGTTAGCAGCCTGCTGCATTGGAAGCAATCGCAGTGTTGCGAAACGTAGTTGCGCTTCTGATTGTGACTGCATTTGCAGATTCAGTTGTTGAACCTCGGCAAGATTGGGTCATGATTCCCTGCAGCCGGAAATTTCAGAGATCCAGTATTGGTTTGGTGAAAGAGACAGAAGAGAACGACTACTTGGGGTGTTTACTGACTGAAAGGTTTCAGTGTTTTCTGCCAAGCTCCAGCATCAATCCAGAGCTTGTTTACACAAACTTGCACTCTGGGGGCTTTTGACAAAGGCCCTGACCTGCTCCCTGATGTGCTGCCAATTCTGCTGCAAATTCAAGGCCAATGCTTCAACTTCCGCCTCACCTCAGCCAAAGAATCATGTCGAAAGCCAAACTGCAAGACAGAGTCCATAGTTGATGCTATCAAAGTGTCAAAGTTCATGATCAGGGATCAGCCAGTTGTAAACAGGTGATGCACGAAGCTGAAAGTCCTTGCGTTTCTAGCTCACTATCTAAAAAAAAAAACAGCGCATTGTTCCACAATCTATTCTGGAAGAGAAGAAGGCCAGGAATTCAATGACTAGAAGTGACGCTTTGCCAAACCAGACTCCCGCAGATCAACTGCTTCTTCACGCTCCTGCAAATCAGCTGCCCAAAATAGGATGTTGTCAAGCAAGATGATAACCAAATTCTACAAATCAGTGCCAGTGTTGATATCTAGTTGTAATCTCTACTACGCGCATCATGTGCTCCTTGATCTTGGAAAGCATTTGACTCCTGCAACATTACATAACGAACAATCCACTGCTTTCAAAAAAAAACAGTCGTCAAACCTGTCTACCTTTCTTGTAGTTTCATGAGTGAAGAGACAATTTCTATCAATCAAGAGACCCTCTCTCATCACACAATGATTTTGTTGGCACATCCTGTCCTTTCATCAGCATGTGCCTCCGCAAGTGTCACCAGCAACTTTGCTTTGGGTTTCACATTACCAATGGATCAAGAAATTCCGCAGAGAGAGCTTTCATACCATGCCACTTCAAAGGTTTGGGCAGAATTGGTGACAAACGCTGCCTTCGGATCAGGCTTGGCGAAGGAAGTATAGACCACACTCTTATCCTGGATGACCAGAAAATAGCGGTAGCAGCATAAGAAATGCTCTACATCAGCCTTTTTTGCACAAAAAAATCAACAAAACTCAGGACTTCTGTAAAAATCCATGATGTTTTTCAAGCAGCATTTAAGAACGATAAGAGACTAAGAGACCCATGAAAAGCAAACTGCTTTGACAAAGGCAACTGAATACAGCATCTGGGAGTCCTCTTGCCATTGTACATTGTGCATAGCGTTGAATCCAACCTTTTCCTGAAAAGTTTCTTCACAGCTTGTTCATCTGTCTCTGTTTCTGCGCACACTTCAAAGACAAGTCAAAACGGGAAGCCTCCCCAAATTTCCACCAAAATTTGTTCAGGTCTGTTTGTCAGGGTTCCTTAGGTTCCTTCAACATCGAAAAATCCCAGAAATGCCAGGTTGCTCCGGATCGAAATGGATACTCAAAGCGCTCAAGCCAGTCGTGCACAGGAGCTTTGTACTTCGCATTTTTCGCAGCTGGAGAGAGCCAAAGGAACCTTGGACAAAATGGGGCGAGCCACAAGCTCCAATGGTTCCAAACAAAATAGCTTCATGGATTTATGGACTCAAGTTTTTTGCATGGCAAGTAACTCTTGAACGACCATGCGATCCAAGAAGGGATATCTGGCCTCTACTCCATGAACTCCGGCAACCAATTCCTCAGTGGAATGTCACCGATTGAATTCTTGCGGGTCGCAGCTCTGCTAGAAACCTCAGATTTCACTGAGCTTGGGGCTTCTTTCATAAGGTAGTCTCTCTGGGTGCCTAGGAAGAAGGCTTCCCAAGGAAATAGTGCTTGAAGATCATCTGGAAAATGACCTGCAGGACACCCGGACTCCGGACTGGCAAAAAAAACATGATGCCAAGGCTCATCAAAGGTGGTCCTCCTGCGAGTCGAAACCTACAGACCTGAACCTTTTCGGCAAGCTCGCCTCCAAAATTGGAGTGTGGAAAAATCTTCTTCCCTGGCATGCGTCGAGGAACCACTCCCATCCACAGCCAGGTCTATTGGATAGGGATAGCCGGTACACTTTATACATTCAAAGTTTTACCCGCCAAGGTAAAGCATGTAGAGGAATAGATGACATAGTATGTAGTAGAATAGTACAGTATATCATTGTGTTCAAAATCAGCAGCACAATCTAGATAGTCCTTATTGATGTGTTGTTTTTTACAGTTCATTATATAGAAAATCTTAAAACGGAATATTTTCAACATGGACATTCAAAATCATATTTCCTAAACTTAGCTTCACTAAACGCTTGCCTTGTTGTTCTGATATTTCAAGAATGCTATGGTTGCATTATCTTACATGTATATATACATATATTGATGACAAGAATCATCACACCATTGTTGTCTTTGGTGACATGTTCAAAGCAATCTCTGTAAGATAACACATAAAATGGAAGAAACACTATTGCTAAGTGCAAATATGTCCCTTTTAAATTGTGGTTTTAGGAATCTCATACAACAAGAAAATTTATATGAAAGGAATCTATTCTACGATATTAGTGATTAAAATTCGAGTATACATATCTGACTCATGGACAAAAAGTGTTATCATCAAACTCTTTTATTTGACTCGACCAAGAACTTGTTTCTGATAATATGCTTTGTTTTTGTGCTGCATCAACCTATTATCATGTATAACTTGTGGGGTTGGATGGCTTCTTGATTGTTCTGAGTTGGTGGGTTGGGTTCATGGGTGTAAAACTTCAAATGTGTAATGTGCATACCCTGTTCCTAGATGTATTCCATAGGTTGAAATTCTGACCCCGTCCAATGACATCGTTCTGAATCCTAGCACGGTTTCACGCACTCTTGTCGATCTGAGCCTGCATGCCCATAGTCTGAGATGATCTCATCAGCACCTGTGCCGCTAAGGTAAACCAGGATTCCACGTCGTCGTACCTCCGCATCATCAAAAGCACCACAGTTCGCGAGATTTTGCAAGCATCATATTTACATAAATGTTAGAAGAACACATGGACTTACCATGCTGTACGAGAGACGACGCGTGGTGTACACTGCACACGGATTTCCATTGCATGAAGCCCCACCTCCTGCATGATGAAAGACAGGCCCGAAGAGGCAGGATCTTCTGATACAAGAAACTGTTGTCCACGAGATGCCCTGGCCAGATCCAACCAAGACACCAAAACCAATAAAGTCTTCTATGCATAAATGAACTATGTGCATCTTGAGATGTGTTTGCAGTTTTTGTCCCGCTTCCAAACGTGACGTCTAGTACATTGCAGCAAAGGGCGGAAAAATCCGGCCTGTAGTGGAATGGTTCACATTGCTCTGCCAATCTTCGAGCCTGGAGTTTTGCTATGTATAGACTGAAGTTTGGAACAACTTCAGGGTTTTCTCTCTGACCCACTTGTGTACAAGAGGCCTGTATGATTTTGGGAAACACTCTCATCTTTATCCTTGCATTGCATGACCGCAAACCTGTCCCGTGACGCGTCCCAGCTCACTCTCAGGCCCCCTGGCTTCACGCTCAAGATCCATGCCACTGAGAACCTTATTTCAAGAAACTTGGAATGGCACGAGTCACTTCGCTACGAGGGGGCAGTTGGTGACGTGGCTTACTTGGATCATGAGAAAACCCCAAATGAATGTAGTGTACATGTCCAGGCTTGTTCTTGCGGGTGCGAATAAAACTTTTTAGATGTTTCGCAACAGACCTTCCCTCCAAAAGGCCTCTGGCCAAAAATTGATAAAACAGAGCCATGGGACAATGACGTTCGTCTCTGTCCAGTTGCCCGCCCAGTCAATCCGTTGTTTTAATATCTCCATGTCTTCAGTCGAGTGCACGGTGTATGCAAAATGCCCAGTCCTGAAGTAGAAGATTTGCTTCTCTTGAATGTATTTGGCCGAGGAGGATCGGGTCTGTAGGCAGCAACACAACAGCACTATGTGCCGCCCAACATGTGACAACATGGACTTGACATGACTTTGCAACACAGCACCGCACAAGAAATTGCAAGAGCTGCTTTTCTGAAACAAAAATGATGAGCACTATCGGATACTATCGGTCCTGTCTTGCACCAGGGCCACATGTATGGCACCGCTGTCATAGCCTGAAGAAAGCCCTATGAACATCGGATGGATTGCATATTGCACCCGTTTCTGCACCGCATTCGCAAAGGCGGCTTGGAAGTCCTGGGTGTCCTGGAGAATTGTGCAACCCTTGCCTTCCTTGTGACCACATCTGCCATGAAACGTTCGACGTTTCTTCAATGATGTCTTTCTCCTTTCGGTGTTTGGGTCTCCCTCTAAACTCTAAACAGTTTGCAGGATCATGGTAGCGACATGAAAATTCGTTCCAACATCTTTGTCTCAAATAGGGCAACCAAGTTGCTGCATGGGCCGTTTTTTCACATCCAGCTCCCTACAATTTCAAGATGGTCCTCCTTGAACTGTCTGAGGTCAAACTCGTGCAAGGCATGCTGCTGAATAATTTCCACAGAATCCAGATCAAAGATAATGATGACATTTGGATCCACCATTCGAACCTCTCCTACCATCGTTCGTGGCTCGTGCAAACTGGGAAGGGAAATTCAGCTAAAGCTACCCTGCTATGCAAAACTTCCAGCGGTTTGATAGACAAAAAAAAGACTCAAAAAATGGACTTCTTAAAGATCGCACATAAAATGGCGGCAGATTGCCAAGAGGTGCTATTGCAAAAGCAGCAAGACATGCTGTATTAGAGAGTTCCTCTCCTGCTGGTATACCCATGCGAACCAGTGCACTCCGATAACTGGCCACATGGAAACCTGAGTCAAACAGGAAGCACCAGCGCTCCTATCTTTAGAAGCCCCCCATCTATCCGCATTTGAAGGGAAACACGCAGAACCGCCATCCGGAACTCACAAACCGGCACCTCCGTAGGTAGAAAACCACAATGGTTTGGTGGAGAAAATGTCCTCGGTTTTGCTGCTTTTCTCGCACTTTTCCAACACAGAATTGAGGCGATGTGACCCGAAAGTTTCTAAATCCACATTCACCTTTCCTCTCTTCACAGAACTCTTCAAATCATGCTGGCCTTCAAATATAGTAGATTTTGAAGACTCAAAGTACCACATCCACAAGGGGCCTCTAAGCCAAGGTGCAGTAGATATGACGGCCCGTCGCCGTCTAAAGTCCAGGAGCGCGATTGCGAATTCTCCATCGAGCATCCCTTAATCATCTCAAAATCCGTTGAAACATCAACAAAGATTCGGCAGCAGCCAGCAAAGGTATGTCAACAGGATGTTATTTCTTTCCACTTGGAAGGTAGTCCCTTCGGTCCATGTCACAACGACATGTTGCAACAAGGTCTGCCAAGTTGCGGGTGAACAAATCTCCTTTGCTCAGGTACAGGGGCAGCAAAGCCTCTCCATCACTGCTGGACTCGGGCCTCAAGGCTTTGAAGTTGTAGATCTCCCCGTTGTAGACCAGAACCACCTGAAACACAACGCAAGTCTGGTATGGATCTTCCATCAAGTAGATACATTGATACAGTACATCTTATGAAACCCTGAGATACCTTCAGCTCTACTCTTTGCCGACACTCAATTGATGACGTCTATACTGAGTCTACACTGTCCTGCCAATCATACCACCGAGCTTTACGAATGCCACAAGCTAAGGTTGTTTGTATCCTGTCTCATGCAGTCAATGTGGTTGCACATTTCACATTCCAAAGAGAAAAACCAAGAGTGCCATAGGAAGTTTAAGATACCGAGAGGACCGTGATAACAGGATAGCCCTCTTATCTTAGAATCTGGAAAACCTGGGGCATTACATGAGTGGCTGTCAAAACCCCTGTTAACTCTTGAGACCATCCAACATCATACAACATCTGAGATGTCCCTTCGCTTTTTCAACTTTCGGGGTTTGGGGGATCATGGGGTATCGATCTGGAACCCCTCGTCTGGAATTCTTGGCTTTCTTGTCTGCGATCAGAATTGAGAAAGAGATAGAAAAAAATGGGTATCGCTTTTGAGATTTCCCATCACTTTACAGGGTTTTGGCATCTCATGACCTGCGACATGATGAATCAAACATCGGAGGTTTTAACGGATGCTCACATGAGTCATTGCAGTTTGGCACTTCAATGCACGCATCGAAAAGTACCTGATGATCCTCGCTCGTGAAGGGCTGTGGCACGCGCTCACCTTGTCAACTCTGTGACAACGTCAGGGAGGATGCGAAGGAATCGTTTGCTTTTTTGCACAATTAGGCGATGTCTCTGGTAAGTCCCATTGCAACTCTCCCAGTGACGAAAGTGGTTTGCGTCCAAGGCACCGGTCATGTGAAGCAAGTTGTGGACGAAGGTAAAGTTGTGAATGTTGATCCGAGTGGTAAGGTCTGGACCCCTGGGTCGCATAAAGAAATTCACATAGGTCAAGTTGCTGAGAAGCCAGCTGCTCACGAGAAATGAACACATGGCGATGGCCAAACGAGTCGCAACGGTCACTGCAGAACAAACAACGTTTGTCGTGACGCAAAGAACCTCAATTTGATGCACTACTTATGCCAGCGTTGTACATCCCAACGGAAAAACAGAAGGAATCACCACGGTATCCCCTGGCACAGAGCTACTAGGAATTGCACTACAGACGCCAGGGCCGCTCCAGTATCAGTGTCTTACGTGTCTGAAGCCGATACAGTACCGGTTGAAAACCTTGCCTATGTTTTCATGTTATGGAGCCTTTGTTGCACCTCATGAATTACCACTCACCCTTCAATTTCCAACGCCGTTGCTTGAGCCCCGAAATCGCTGAAACTCCGACTCTGATTCAGCAACCACCCACAATCAGTGCAGCAGCAGGGTCCATGTCATGAATTTGATGGACTCACTGCAAATTGGTTGAAATGGCACCAACATGCACTACGAAAGCTCGATGCAAAATCTACATCTCACTCACTATTCAAATCCATGACACAACCCCAAAGCCACGACATCTCCTTCAAGTCCGACCATCCAACATAAAAACCTCGCAGTCCCAGAGGCACATTCAAGGATTCGCTCAAGTGGTGAAATAAAAAAGCATGGCATTTCAATGGCATTTCATCTCCAAGCCAATATTGAGAATCGGTTAGCCCATAAAATCATACATTTGCAATCATATGCACAGCACATTAACCCTCCCAGGAATCTTCCTAAACCTTCAGAAATCCTTGGAACAAATTGTTTCACCTCTTGGACAAAATAAATCTGCCACACAAGTTCAACAGCCGAAGCACCTACCCCAATGGTAGAAACTAAGGAAAATGAGGTCACAGAAGGTACTACGCGAATCATGTGCTCCTGCCAGAACATGCTCCCAAAGTGCGGGGTTGATGCGTGACAAATAGAAATAAGCAAAAGCGAAAAAATAAAAAATAAAGCCAATAAAAACAAAAAGAAGTCTCACAGAGAGCATTGAGGCAAAATTGCACAGGAATCTACTTTTATCTCAGAGCTTGTCAACTCGTGTGACTTGTGTTTAGCACCGCTGCGGTGCCTTCAAGCGCGAAGCACGCGCACCGTGACCGGCTAAAGCACCGGCGCCCAGCAGAAGACGACCTAGCAAAGCACAAACAGAAAGTCGAAAAAAAGAAATCGCACTGAGGGGTCGCTAGTGTTTTTAGCAACTCGTACACCACATCGTTCTTGTACAGTTTTGCTTGATCCACTCGTTATTTCATATCCATGATTTATGCAAGTCATTGCCTCTGTTGCTTCCTTCCGTCTCTCCTTGCTTCGCTCCTTGCGTCATCCTTGCTTCGTTGCCCTTTCTTCCTTGCTTTTTTGTGCATGTCATGCATGCATTCCTTCATCCCTCCACTCTTCCTTTCGTTCATTTGTTCCTTCATTCACTCACAAGAAATTACTGTATGGTTAGTGCGCACTGCTTTGACATGTGTAACATTGCCAGCCGTCTGACCCTTTGGATGTTGGATTTTGAAAGAAGCCTCTTACGCCTCAAGCTTTGCAGCCGTTTTAACAGTGTCTCCAGGTTGCAGGCCTGGAGAAGCTGTCCATAGACTGGTCATGTTTTCTGCTCAGCTTGGATGAGGTTGCACTGAATGTCGACCACAAACTCCCAGTTTGTCGTTGAGTCTGATCAACTTTTTTGTTTGCTGTTTTGGACTGAAAGTGCTGGTCGAGTACGATTGTTGGGATGGAAAGATGTCCTGTAGTCCTGCATGATCTCTTGGTTTTGGGGTCTGAAGATCTCGGCTGAATTTACTGTTGAAGCTGTCATATTCTTTGGGCCAAAGCTACGGCTGAAAACAGCACAGACTGGAGGGAAGGAGTCAAAGGGAACTCAATGGAGTACAAGAATGACTGTGGTGCTTGAGGACCAAAGATTTGTGAAAGAATCAGTGGAGAAACCCTGCTGATACAGAACAAGTATGGAAACCCTGAGCTAAGGCAGTTTTAAGTTTTAAGTGGGAGGAGTCTGTTGTGGGTACTCCTGCCGAAGAAAACCTACACAACCAATCCCTGCGAAAGTACTGATATCGTGTCGAGCTGAGCATTGCAAGAAGCTGAACTGAGCGGGGCACCGGGGGATATCCCTTTGAATTGCTGTGTAAACCAGTCTCCTTTCCCCATGGCCTCACCGCAGGTGAACTCCCTGAGAAACCACGGAAGCAGTCCGACGAAAGAATCGGATAAAATCCAGCGGGGGCGCTTGAGGTCCAAAAAGGATTGGGTTTTGGATTCCTAGGACTGCGATAAGATACGGCTGTTAACACCTCAGTCTCCCAGCCCCAAAAAACCTTCTGGGAAAAATGATAAACACTAACAATGTAATCAGCTTAATCAACCAGGCCCTTCAATCACACAAGCGAGTGACTACATGCTTGCAAAAAAAATAAAAAATGACCTTTGCAGCACTAAGAAAAAACCTGGTCACAAGAGACGGACAGAAGGAGGATGTAAGCTTGCAGTGCCTCGTTGCTTTGTCACAACAGTTGGTGCCCACAGCCCAGAAGTCCACAGTGCCGCTCTGGCAGCGCGAGGCCGCACCGCACGGTTGGAATTAGGAAGTGCTAGGATGAAGACGTAGAAAATGTAGTAAGAATCATCTTTAATCCAATCAATCCAATCTTCCCATCCAATTGCTATCGGAATCTACAGTAAGGCTCTCGGTAGGTGTGGGTTCGCGTGGATTTTGGAGTTTTCAATTCCATGCGCACAGGTTGTTCAAAGACCCTACCATCCGCTTGCATTGCGTGGTTTATTCCACGCGAGTTGTTTACCTCAAATACCTTCTTGATGAATGCATGTCAAGCAAGACTCAAGATAGCATAATCCTATAGCTCGCTACATAGATCTGTGAGAGATCTATGCATCATTGGAAAACCATTTCCAAGAAAGCTGGCCTCGGGCATCACAAAGTCGCCCTCCCTTGCCACCTGGCGAGTGAAGGTTCAAAAGGCTGCAGTGGCTGCCAGTCAGTGAACTTACTCCCTAAACACAGCTGCTATTCTTGCCAGCCTCATGGAGGCCTTTCTGGTTTCGCAACGGCTGTCCTTCCGAAGCTTCATGTCTAAAGGACACTTTACAGCATGGTTCCAAAATGGCCCGAGGCATCTTAAGTTAAGTTGATTTCTGAAGAGAGAGAGAGAGAGAGGGAAATGCGGAAGCCACCATCAAAGAGAGCTCAGTAATGGTACAAGTTCACACAAGTTCTTGAATTTCTTGTACCATCGCTTAGCAAGGTGCATGTTAAATCTTGAACTGGAGGTGCGCCTAAAATGGGCACCGCACAGAAATTCAGGCGGTTCCGGAAGGACACCATCTGTGTGCAGGCACAAGACCAGCCATCATGGAGATTGAAACTACCAGGAAGTGGCCAAAGCATTTTGTTTTTCTACAAGTATGTTTTGGAAAATCTTCCTGAAATGAATTCGACGTTTGATTCGCAAGGCAACCTTTCGCCCAGCCTCACCGGTGTCCAACGTTGTGCCCTCCTTGAAGTACACCTGCATGAAGGAGCCAAGTATGCAAAGCTCAAAAAGGCCAACAAATCCTGGGAGAACTCAATTCCGATTACTATATAGACATCCAAAATCCCGGTTACTCAAGTTCAGGATTTTCATGATTTCAGCTCACAGCGCGAACCCATGGCTTGAAGAGGCCTCTCCAGAGTCCATGTAGCTTTGGCCCTTTGCCATCGCAGGATCCACGTCTGTGTAGGACACCAAATCCTGGAAAGCTTACGATGCTAGCTGCAATTTGCTTTCGTCAAACTACTGGCACATACTAAAAATCTTGTTGGGACACTGAACTGCTTTCTATATCTTTGTATCATATGATTGTGTACAAGTATAGCTAGTATGTCCTGGTAAGTGTAGTAGCTGATCATGCGGTGACCATAGTTTTGATCACCGGCCCAAAAGCCACCGCAACATGCCATCCTCAGAAGAATGAATGTTCCAAGATTCTTGGAGGTTTGTTTGATTTCAAGCTTACCCCCAGCGCAGCAGAGGCTTTCTTTTGCAATACCATTTAACCTTTTGTTTTTGAAGATTCCATACGAGTACGAGGTTCAAAAGCACCAAATCTGCAGCATGAAGCATCTGGAAAGCCTCAGGTCTTGACCACAAACAAAGACTTAAGGCTAACCACCTTCGGCAAGGCACTTGCCGCCTCAGCTTGCTAGCTTCAGAGGAGTCGTGGACCGTGGGACCGCTGTAGCTTCTTACACAAGGATTCAAAAGTTTGCAGAATAAAAGGCACTTGGAAGGCATAGGATATTGCAGGAACCAAAGTGCCAACTTTGCTTTCACACATGTTTGAGTGTGTCGACCTAAACGCCCCCTCAGGATCACTGGACTGCCTATGGATCAGAAACCATATGTGATTCTGATGCTTTTTGAAGACTTGCACTGCAGAGACAACATTTCCACCTCAACCCCTGCCCAATGGCCTGAACATCAGCAAAGTCACCTAAGCAAAGCAAACCAGCGAAAGAACAAAACTGAAGGCCGTTCCGTTTGACATAATTTCAATTGCGTATTTTCTTTGTATAAATATTATATGTATATATACATATATGTACATCTATGCATATGTTCCAGCTTCTCGTGGGTGGGCAACTGGTGATGCAAGACCTACCTGGGGAGAACCACGGAACCAGCAGCCTGGAAAATATGCCATGTTTAACCATCACATCTGATAGGTGTCCTTAGTGCTCACAACAAACCTTTCTTCCAACTTCAGGAAGTCCTTGAAACTGCTATTAACCTTATTGGGAAACGCGTATGAGATCAAGACTCTCCAAATCTGATATCATCTGAGCATCCACACCCAGGTGCTGGCAACACATGCAGCAACGCCCAGGGAGGCCATGCACATGGCCAGGCGCCAGTTTTGGTACCTGCTAGGCGTCAGCAAAACCGTGGCTGCATGGTTTCATATGACTCATGGGTCCACACCTCCAGCCTCCGAAGCTCCAGTAGTAGACATGACCTTGGCCATGACTAGGGAGATCCCGGTGCCCAGCATGCTGGAATTGACCAGAACATGGTTAATAACGAAACTATAAATGATAGAATTATGATTAAAACGTAAATGCATGTAAAATCTATATATCAATATATATATATATATATATATGCAGTATACATGTACTCTAGATTACTCAAGTATTTTCCAACCTGGTTCAGCAGAGGTTCTTCGGCACCCATGACCAAAACAATCCACGAGAATTTGCACCTAATTAATATCTTTCATCCTCACGAAATGTTCTGATTACCCAGGTTTCCAATTTGGTAAGTCTGGCTCATCAACCTGACATGTGAGGTAGACAGTAGCCTGAACCCAATTGCGAACTTTTTGTGCACGCACAGTGCACGCACAAACAAGCAAATGGCGGAAGGAAAATAGATGAGCCCTGACAACTGGCAGCAGTTTGCTGCAGATTAGCCAGATGCTCCTCCGCCAGTCACTGGTTCCGCTCCGATTCTCAAATGCTGGTTGGCTTTGACACTGCCATGTTCTCCTCAACTAGCAACAGTGCCTCACCATGCCATTGTCACCGATCATTTAACATCTTGGTGTACGCAAGAGTAAACAGGATATCAATCGGCATCAGGACTTGTCCTCCGAATCTGGAAAAAATCTTGCAGCTCAAAGTGTATTGGAAAACACGGTGAAACATTGGTGTTCTCTCACCGCTACAGAAACTTAACCCAGGTATCGATGAAGTCCTCAGAACCATACCATTGATATGACCTGACGACAGTGCATCTGCCGGTAATCAGACAAGGATACAAGTGGATTCATTTCAAGGAGGTAGCAAAGCAAATGTCAGCTTTGGTTTTGGCAGATTTGGAACTCCTTCAAGCTCAATATTCCGAAAAGAACACTCAGAAATACAGACTCAAAGACTCAAAAACACATCAATCTGGTGGGGCAGTCGAGAAGCTTCGGCAAACGGATACTTTCTCCAGGCATGGGCACGAAATCTGCCTGAGCTCTGGTTTCACAGGTTTCGGAAAAGCATGCAGTTACACTCGAAATTCATCTACTCTCATGAATCCCATGAGTCTACTGAATCGAATGTCTTCTCATGCAAATCGCCGACAAGGTGCATGGTTGCAGTCGTCCAAGACCTCAAGTCGTGTCAACGTGCAACATCCTTCAATGTGGCGGGATGGGTGCAAAGCAATGTGACTAGTCTAAGTTGGGACCATCAAAAACGACCTTTGATTTCTTTAGTCTTCGTCTTTTTCATCACCTGGGTAGGAAATCTTAGAAGACAAGCTTTGTCAGATATCGAGTACATATCCTCACATCACCAAAAAAAATCAAGACTCTTCAAGACACAGACTTGACGACAGCCATTTGATTCAAGAGAAGTGTCCAAGCGATTCCCTTCAATGTAACGTGTCCAAGAGAAATTGTCACCTTTTCACACTTTTGTAAAAGCATCTCCAAGCACACCTGCAACAAGTCTAATGCTATAATCCGACGAGGTGCTACACTGCCACATCCTGATGCGTGCAAGCGGTGTGAGGTAGCCAGCACTGGTGAGCCCGAGTTTGTTCTATCGTTGTATCGTTCAATGTAAAATTACTGTGTTCATCTGGCATCGTCTGGCCCGGTTTGCTCACAGTTGACTTCCTGTGAATTATTCATGTAGCGGTTCTAGTCTTTCGAGTCCATTCAAATCATTTCACTCTTGGACCACAAGGTCGATTGAAACACGACAGACTGAAACATCGCCTTCCATCAGAGCAGTATCCACGGGGATCAGGCCATCTCCCGCTACTCCAAATGTGCTTCCAGACAAAGGCAGGTAGGAGGCCAGCGCAACAACCTGCACAGTTGCAGCAGGCATCAAAGTCCTTCATATCCCCCTTCTATCTCAGTCATGCTTTTTGATGTCGCACCATTGACAAAGCTTGACCACTGCACCTCCTCTAACAGGGTGCTACGGTTTTGCGTCTGGTTCCAGACCTTCTCACCTGGCGCTTTTGCAGAAAGTTCTCTGATTTTTGGCAAGACAATACATTTTAGTTTTGTGACACGGTCCAATGTCATGCCCCTTCGTTCTTTTCACACTTGAATCATTCCAACCATCCCTGCCTAATCCATCCATCATCTCATCCATGGAGGGAGGTGTTTTGGTACCACAGCCAGCGACGCAGGTCACCACAGAAGAGTTCAATGGATAGCCTCAAGCAGAAGCAAGAGATTCTTACAAGTGAGGACCGAGCCATAAGTATTTGAGAAAGCTGGGATTTTTTTTCCAAAGAATGAATCTATACTGAAGGTGCGTAATCCCATACAACTGCTTGTCTTTCAGAAACAGCCAATGCTGTCCACCCTGCTTGTAAATAACTACCATCTCACAAAGATACCAAAAAACCAAATGGGCTTGCCTTTGAAGGGTGGCTTAGACCCTTCTCAAGAAATGCGCAGCCTGATGGAAACTTCTCATTGATGTACGACAGCAGGCCACCTCGGTGCGCTTTGAAGATTGCTGTAGTGAGCGAATGAAGACGGAGAAGCTTATTCAAATATCAGAATTTCAATCCGGCAACATCCGGCAACTGTGAAATCTTACAAGCAGCAAGACTGCCTTTGACAAGCACCTATATCCAAAATTCGTTATGCTGTCCACAACTCCTTCGACTAATGCCCGACTGGGATGGATACGGGTCTGGTCCAAGAATGCTACCGGGGACTCCTCCGGCGGCGGTTGGTGGGGGGTTCCCAACCTCAAGTGACAACTTTTGTGTGGCATCTTCACACCAGCTTCATGCCCTCCCAAACTGGGCAATCGGGCGTCACCAGTGAGCGCACGCGTTCTTGAGCCACAGGCCCAAGAACCTGGAGTGAGTCCAGATGGACCATAGTCCAATCCCCCAACGCAAAGCTATCAACCTTTGGTGACTTGACTACAAGTTGATAAGAGCCTAAGAACGGAAAGTGGTTGCTTGTATATAGTATCACATGGTTGTACATAGTGATTTGCCAGGATTCAGAAAGCCCTTGCTGTCTGTTAGGGGTTCCCATTTTAGCAGCATTTTTGACCTTTCTGAGTACCCGGTTTGTCAATCCGAGGGTGACCCGGTGACCATGATCTTGAGACCTGGAAAGCTATTGATCCGTGCTTTTCATCATTGCTCAGAAAAGGAAGGAAAGCCCAAAAAGCCCAAAAGTCATGCGAAGTCATGCCTGTTACTAAGTCCCAAAGGCGGGGGCGAAAGTAAGGACAGATCACGAGCTTTCCCAAAGAACCCTTTCCTCTCTTTTGCACCTCGCCAATGTAGGATCTTGCTACCCAACCTGCCACTCAGAAGCAGAAGAAGATTTACCGAATTAGGCTTAGAAGCAAATAAGATCGAGTCAACCGCGATTGCAGCAACAAACATGCGCACTCAGCCTCACCATTGGTCTAAGCACCACATGGTCACATGGTCTTGAAAACAAGAAATCGACACCTCCGATGGAATGGCCAAGGAATGCAACAGGTTCCTGCAATGCTGGACAGGCACGCGACATGGGTATACAATATGATCAAAGGTCCTAAGTGAAATGTTCAAAGTTTATACGATTGAGATTAAGACACCGATTGGGCAATCACACCCTCATACACATACTTATAAAGAGTGAAGAAGAAACATGAATGGGCAATGGGCATAGGTTAAGAATAATCAGGACATGTTCGCTGTGCCTAGCCTCCGGGCCAAAATCTGCATCCACCTGGCTTAAGGCCTGCCAGACCACATCTAGAAAGGTTGTTTTTGGCGTGAGTCTCGACCTCTTAACATCAGCAAAGGCCCAACCCATGAGAATTGAAGCTTGTGAGGTTTCTCAACGAAGCTCAGCAGCTCAACCCATCCAGTGCCTTGTCTAGCGCTTCGTAGAAGAAGCCGAGGGTCTTCTTTGGCCGTAGCTCCGCCGTAAAGAACTCCTGGGAGCCAAAACCAGATGCACAGCTCTCAAGGAGTTGCACAGCATACCATTTGCAACATTGGAGTCAAGGCATACTAGGCATACTACATTCTCTCATCGAGTCTCTAAGTAATTGGCACAGATTCGTTGCCTGGCATGCCTTGCAAAGTCAACTCTTTGAAAATTCTACGTGGAAAGTCCTTGGTGAGAGTGCTGGGCACAATTCTCAACCAGTCTAGTCTAGACAAAGGCGCAGGATACAAGGCAAAACCTCAGCAAATGCGGCAGTGCCATTCGTGAAACATGGTTGGGTGAAGAACAAACATAGACATAGACCCATCCGAGAAACCGCGGGCTTCCAAGTTCACCTTCAGATCGTCATAGTCCTACACTCCACAAAATGAACGGAGATCAGTCGGCCAGTCTATCCACCATTAAATGAGACCTGCCCACACATGCCTGAAAAAAGATCCATGAATCTACGAGCGATGAGCAAATGAATGAACGAACCAAGGAAGGAACAACAAAAAACGAATGAATGAACGAAGGAATGACTGAAGAATGAAAGAGACAGACAAACAAAGACAACCCAAAATGCGCCGTCATACAAGGAAAACGTCCATGCTGAAATGATTCGTAGTTTACTTACATATGTCATGTCAAACACCAACTCTCCTGGGCAGTCCCAAACTGCGCTGGGCAAAGCACCACTGGGATCTTCTTCCGAACCGTCACCTGCAAGTGAATGGTTACATCGATGGATCCCAAGCCTTAAAGCGCCTTAAACGTTTATTTTCACCTACTCGGCTCCATACCTGTGCCCCAGAAAGCAGGCCCATTTTGATTGCAACACGAAGTGAAAACTCGCCTTGCATGAAATTAACTCAGAGACTTCCTGGAATCTATGACCTGTCTCACATGAATTCAAGACAGCATACAGTAAATCATGCCAGTTGTTCCCAATCGTTGAATTTCCAATCTTACAAGATCTAACAAGCTCTACATTTGCACGTCATTCCGTGCATCCACATTCCCCTTGGCCTCAGTTGAAGTGGCACGGATCACAGTCAGCTGTCTTGCCTGCACAAGGGGACACAGTCAACAAACGGTTCAGAGTTCTCGTTTTAGCGCCAGGTTTTGCCTTTGCCGTGTACACTTCTAGATTCCCAGACCTCAACCTCTGTTTATCTTCAACCAAACAATCATGATTTTTTGGGTAATAAACATGTACGGTACAAATGTAGTCTATACAGTAGATATTACAAATTGGTAGCTTTGTCTTCCTTTTATATTCATATACGTTTGATACTTGATATGATGCAGCAGACTCCACCACTTGCACATAGCAACGTGTTCAATTTCCCTTTGACTCCAGCTCCTACTACTGACTGTTCTCCACAAGCACACCTCCCTGCAATGAAGAATTATCACCAGACTAGCAGCCAGACCGTCTCGACCCAATTACTATCAGCTCTTGGACTATTGAAACAAACGAGTCGTGGGCCTTAAAAATGCACGTCTCATGGCAAGCCTAGTTTGAACCATTTCAGATCATTTGTCAAAATATAGCTTAGTTGTCTTTTCCCCCTGACTCCTCTAGCTTTGTTGTCTGGTATTGTTCAACATCCAACAGTTTCAGCTGTCCTGATTCACAAATCCAGCTCCATGCCACGTTGTCAGCAGCAAAGCTACGAAGGCTATGAAAAGCAGCCCTCGACCAAACAACAAAAGAAAAAAATCCAGCATCAGTCCCAAACTCAATCAAGACCCATGACAAATTTGCCAGTTCTCTCCAGCATTCAGATCAATCTAGCTGTACAGCTTCACAATTCGAAGCTGGGCATGATTGAATCCAAACTTTGATTATGGCTTTTTCGGGTTTATGGAGAGTTTCAGTGGATTTCAAGAATGAGTCTATAGTCTATAGTATGCTTCCTCCAGCGACTGTTTACGAAAAGGAAGAGACTCCCAAATTGTCTTTCAACCAGGAAACGCCTTTGCATGTTTTATGGCATTCACTACCAGATTGCAAGGACCATAGGAGGTGAGATGCTTCAACACATGAAAAGCATCACCAAGCCATGTATTTTCTTGGCTTAGATTCAGTTCGTCAGGTCTCCCCAAAACTAGCATCGGCTTCATTGTATTCCTCCCTATGATATTGCAGTGGAATCTGCCAGAAGCCTCTGCTGCGCTTGCGCATGGCCATGGAGACACACAGCAACTAGGAGACAAGCTTTTTAGCAATTTTGATTGGAAGCATCTTCCGCATATCGAAGCTTTTGTCGTCAAAGATCACTTGGAATCAGGTTCTGCCCGTGAGGTTCAATTTGTTGAGACACCGCTGCTCAATCTGAAAAGCCGCATGAAAGACTGTCCGAATTCATGCGTTTCTCCACGATTCCAAGACCTGCTACATCTGAAGTGGTTTTGGAAAATGATCTACAAGCCGTTCGTGTGCTCAAACAAAAGCAAATAGCTGCAACTGGGGACAGAAGGTGGAGCAAAAAAGCTAACGTGGCTTTGACTGGTTGATGAAAGCTATGAGCAAAATATTGCGCATGCAAACATTTCTTCACCAAGAGTCTTCCAACCTCCACTGCACGAGGAATACCAACGAGTCTTGTCACTGTCGCACCTTCACCCAGAACATCACATCGAAGCTCGACGCGCTTCACTCTGAGATTGGAGCAAAAAAGGAGCACAGGCCAGACCAGCGAGTCAAAGACATACCGAGGACCTTAGCAATATGGAACCAGAAAGCAGAGGGACCATAGTTAGCTTCTGAAGTCAAGGGTAACATCTTCTTAAGAGCTTTGTAGGACTTCTAGGTAATGAGGAAAGAACTTGTTATTTCAAAGTATCAAAGTATCTATATACAGTCGTCGTGAACACTTGCAGGCTCTGTTCACACACCAGGATACGCCATGCATCTTGCCCACGAGCTTTTCTCATCAGGGCCTCGCCCTGACACATCACTCAAGCTCGGATCAGGCTTCATTATAATTCAACTCAACCTACAAAAGGCACACAAAAGGGCAGGGTCACAGCCAATCATGTGCCTGCCTCCCATTTGGCACGTTCCCAGTCATTGCCCGCCTCAAACGGAAATGACAAACTGGAAAGGATATCAGGTTGACTCAGACAACAAAGCAGCAAAATTCACAGGTGGTATGGTTTGGCCAGAGTTTCGTTATTTGCAAGGGTATGTACGGTTGGTGACATCTTCATACTCACTGTCCCGGGTCTTCATTTATCTTAATCTTGGCAGGCCTTGCAACAAAACTGTTCGGACATTCTCCAATTAATCAAGGTTCAAGACTACTTAAACATATCTCAGCATCCTGACTGAAGCGAACATGGCTGGCAAGGCTACCGCCTAGCATGGACGGGCACACCGATTCTGTGTGCCTTCCCATTCTGTGCAAAACCGCCCAAATATCCCTCATCTCTTGAAAATCCAGCGACTTCAAGAACTGTTCCCCACCTCTGCATTCACAGCCCGTGCAAGCCAAAAGCCTTGCAGAAACAGATTTGTGTCCCAAATACGGGACACTAGGCAGGTGGGCATCAAAAGGTTCCTACAATTGGAAAAGCTCCTCTACAAGTTCTACATAAAGGTCAGTTGAAATTGCCATTGCATGGAAACATCTGTCCTTCCTGGCTGAAAATGATGATCCTTCACATTGCCCCCGAGAGAAAGACGACAAGAATCCATAGCCAAAGCCAGAAGCAGTATGAAATGAATAGCAATTGAGGAAGAGTGAGAATGAAGCTAGATCTCAACTGGGGTTCCTGCAGAGCTGCACGGACTGAAGCTCGGGGCCCAGTGGTCCAATTGGCCACAAAGGCTACACAGATAGAAAGATAGAAGCATGGACAAACAATCAAAAGCCTCGTGCCATCTCACAATCCATAAAGTGCAAGAAAACAAGTCAAACAAGGCTTATTGGACGATAAAGTCAAATGGACAGGTATACACTCACCAGTGGCAAGATAAGAAATGATGAATGTTCTCAAGAAGAAATGAAAATTGAAAAGTATCGATTCGCCTACTTTCTTTTCAACAAACCTCTCTGTGGCTTTCTCCATTTTCCAAGCTCACCTCTCTAGTAGTCATCCGACTGAGTCCAGCCCTCTGGAGCATTTGCCACAGAGTAGCTGAATCTGGTAGTTCCAAGGTCAGTCCAAGGATGAAGACTCACGTGACTAACATGACCAAGCTAATCAGAACCTTCGTCACCACCATGCTTTACTTTGTGCTTGGAGAATGACTCAGAATCACAGTTGGCGACTTCAACTTCGAGGTCTTACCAAGCTGGCAACAGCTACAGCCTGTCCAAATTCACTATCACGAGCTTTTCGCACCTGCTTCGTTCGCGAGAATGGGGTTGAAAACTTGATGCAACGTAAAGCGAAATGCCATCCTTGTGAATCTAGTTGTCCTTAAATGTTGCATCAAGAAATGGTGGGAAACAAAGAAAGGACGAAACAGCCAGACGGACGGACAGAAGGACAGACAAACGACGGAAGGACAGACGGACAAACAAACAGTGCCTCCATTCCAGGGAGGGCACGACGACACGCATCCATCATAACCTCTCCAGTTGGGCCATCCGTGACTTTGCCACCAGCCTAAGGCAAGAAGAGAAAAGCATTATCCAAATCAAATTAAGACCGGAAGTGTCCTTCCGGTAGCTGTGGCAATTTGTGATAACCCCATGTTTTGTTCACGCAACTCCGGTGTCTCATTGCAGTATTTGACATCGCAACTGCTTGTCAAAACCTGACAGAACCCGTACACCACAAAAAGCCTTCGCCTCCACGTACTCGACTTTCACTGGGAGGTACTCATTCAACTCAATGACGAAACGAGCAAGCCATTGACCCAGCGACTCAAAAAGTCCTGCAAAATACTCAACTCAACAGCCTTCAGTGAGTAGATCTACGCATGCCACTAACTTATGTCGAAACGATTCTCGGATACCTGTTCATTCAACCCAAGCCACCATGAAACATGCTGCATGCCACTTCAAAGCCTCAAACGGTTCCAGTTCATTTCATATTCTCGGGTCACCGTCCATCCAGTCCATCCATATCCATATGCCTCTTGATTTCTCATCAATACTACCCTTCTGCATTGCCACCAATGCAGCACGTTGCTCGGCTTTGCCAGTGATGACTTCCTAAGCCAACAACTGTAGCCGGGCTCATTCTCAAATGCAGCAAGTCGATTGGATGTGGAAATACAGGTCTTTTGGAAGACCTTTCACAAGAGAAGAACTAGCCTCAAAGGGAAACTGATGCAAACTCATATCAAGGAAATAGCCATGAGATGTTGCGGGTTAAACTTTTTGGCTCACATGTCTCAATCAACTCATTTCATACCGCTCCAACTTGCAAACGAAAGTGGCGCCACCACGTGCAGCCAGGAGATTGAAGAAGGCCCGCTGCGTGCCAGCCATGCCTTGTGCGGCTGCTTCCAGGTTCAAGCCTCAGAAGCAAAGTCAGCATGTTAAATGCAAATCTAACAAATCACAAATCCGCATACAGCGCAAAGTGGCATTTTGATACCTGATTGCTGATTGTTTTTCAATCGGAGCATCTCACATCTGAAACATCATTGTCTCTCTGTCAGCTTCAAGCAAAGGCACCATCATGAACAGGCACAGTGCCACCTCAAGGTGTGGCAAGTTCAGGAAAAGCTCACAACATGAATGAAAAGAGCGGAAACTACAACTGATGCAAAATGCTCAGCTCCCTGTGCCTGCAGATTGCCGCAGGCCCATCACCAACTTTCCCAATTCCAGGATTCCATCGCATGAACGGCCTTGCCACACAACACCTGACACAGAATTCACGCATGCAGAGGTCAGAAGCCTTGACTTCTTTTTAAATGCTTTCTGCTTGAGTACAGAAGGCCTCAACATGATACAAAGTCTTTCTGCAGAATGCCTGCTGCGTTAATTTCTCACATACCATACCATACCGTATCATACCATATCATATCATACCACACCATTACACTACACTACATTACATTACACTACAATACATTACATTGCATTACACTACACTACATTACAGTACATTAAAAAATTACATTACAGTACATACCTACAGTACCATACGATACCATACCATTACATTACCTTACCTTACTTTACTTTCCATCGTCACAGTACATTCCATTACATTGCAGTACATTACATTGCATTACAGTACATTACATTCTATACCTTACATTGCACTACATTACATTACGTTGAATAGGTACATTACATCTATAGTTGTATATGCATCTTTATTCATTCCATCATATCTATTGATGGATCCGTTCATCTCTGCATCAGTTCACCTACAAATGTATGTTCATATCTTTCTATGTTGCCATTTTTCTGGGCATCCATGTATCTACCTACGTTATATAAGTCCATGACATGATTAATGTTTCTTTCAATCTACTATAAACAAGAGCGGGCTGGCATGATGCCATGCTCAGTACTACAATCTCCAGAAACAAAGACCAAACATGATGAAAATAAGTTGGTGTAGCTTGGGAATCATGTCCTGACTCTTCCGAACCTCCAGCCAGTCCAGTGCCGCAGGACAGGAATAGCCCAGCTTTTTCTGCCGGCATTTCGCTTGCACCATATAACGCCTTCAAATGAGCTGTCAGAGCTTCAATCGAGTGGCGTGGAGAGTGAGGTTTTCATGGCTCTTGCCCTCAAGGTGGAACCGTTCTTTCAGACTGGAGACTCTGCGGGACAGCTTATTCACCAACTATGCAAGAAATCCATGGCATAAAAGTGCCGCCTGCAAAAGAACCCCCAAAGATATTTCTTACATAGGATGCATTTCTTTTTGGAGCGAAGTTTCTCACACATGTTCCACAAAATTCACAGAATCTAGCCACCGGATTCAATATCAATAAATACATTTCAAACAAAGGAAGACATTTGTTGAAAAAAGATTGGCACCGAATCACACAAAGAAATTGCAGAAACAAAGCAGAAGGTTGTAAAAAAATGACACCTGTCCTGGAAGCCAGGCTTCAAAAAAACTCTTTTCTTTTCCATATTACTTAGCCGCTATAGATGCCGAGGTACCGAAGCATCTCCATCATTCACCAAGACCGTAGTACAGTGTTCACTCACCTCAACTCACCAATTCACCCATTGAGGTTTCAGCCGTTGTGGCCACAAGTCCCTTCCAATCTTCCAACGAAACTCGCTCAAGCAGAATTTGAAAGCAAGGCTTTGTGCAGGAAAGCAGCATTGAAACTCCTGAGCATAGACAGTGTCGAAAGGGATTACGACTTTATATCCCATATATCCCATATTAAATCCTAAGCCTAAGCGATTCAACTGCATAGTTTCCCGACTTGACGTCCCTCATGAACACTGCTTGTCTGCAAGTCAAGGCAAAAAAATCGGATGTCTCGCGGCGATCGAACAAAAAACCTTCGTGGCATGGTCCAACGCTCTAAAACAGTATCACTGAACATTCAAATTGTAGATTTCAACACATTTGATGCATTGTTTGGAATAGTCAAGATCTCTTGTTGTCAAGTATCAGTCTTTTTTTAATCACTCCCACCATAGCTGGCAAGGCACTGCTTCAATTCTTCAATGACGCAGAATTCAAGTCTCTGCAGGTCCTACAACAGACGGAAGTCACCTTGATGAACGAAAACATGAATGCAGTCATGAGAATCACTTTTGTGCTACAGTCATTTGCATCCCAGAGGGGAAGATTTTTTTTTTGCATAAATGACTCACAAACATTAATACATAAACATGTTGTAGAGTCCTGCCGGGGTTCAGGACTATCTCGAACACCCCCCATCGCAGGAGGGATGCCGCAAAGCTTACCAAATTTCACGCAGCCAGCCGCACTTATGCCGACACCACAAATGGTTTTCTTTTGCGCATCAGAAACTTGCCGAAGTGCTGCGGCTGCAGATTCAGCAAGGCAGCGAATGTGTTCTTTGTGTGATGTCAAGATTTGCGGATCCAAGTATTCAAGACCAGCATCAGAAGATTTCCACCAACGTGTGACGTACTTGGCCAGGACTTTATCATCAGCATCAACAACCACTGTCTTGATGTCAGACCGCCCATAGTCGATCCCAACAAACAGCTGTTCATGTAAGGGCTCGGAATGTGGCTCTTGTAAGGCGCTAGAACGATTCCGGAAGGGCAACTGGCACAGTTGAGTGCTGTCTGCATCAATTCTATCAATGCAGACTTTGCCAAATTCCTGCATATTTCCGATTAAAGCACCATTGTCCAGAATTTTCTTTCTTAAGAACTCCAAAGTGCTATCATCCTGGCAAACTACGCGAAGCTGAGAGGTGCCAACAATTGCCACGGCCATAGTCACCGCGCGGGCGCAAAGCAATTCCAAACCATCTGCTCGCAAAGAATGCCCAACAGGCGGAATCTCACATCGGAATGCAAAAGGCACATCAAAATCTTCACGATCCGCTAGAATGGTCACTACTTCCAAAGGTTCAGTTCTTGCAGAAAAACCGGATGCAACACTTTGCAACGTTTTCACATTAAAATCGGCCATCTCGCACATCAAGTCCCTCCGCACGCGTCTGTTCAAAAGCCTGCTGTTATGGATCGTCACGATTGAAATTTTGTTTTGCACCTGTGATTTACTGCGATTTGCTGGGAAAATATCATTTGGAACAATCAAAATGCACGTGCAGTTTGTTTGTCATACATCATACAATTTGCCTAGATTGGATGTTGGATGTCGGTCTCAAGACCCTCTTTGGGAGCCTAAAATGAAACAAGAAGCACGCCATGTCATATCATGCAACAATTTTTGGCATGAAAAATGCACAAAAAATGTCAAGCCAACTTGCGAAAATTGAAAAAAAACTGATCATTGAATCTTACGAGAGAAATATGACACACTACGTTTTTTTCAACAAAGTAACAACAAGAAGAACAAGAAGAACAAGAAGAACAAGAAGAACAAGAAGAACAAGAAGAAGAACAAGAAGAAGAACAAGAACAAGAACAAGAAGAAGAAAAGGAACAAGAAGAACAAGAACAAGAAGAAGAAAAAGAAGAAGAAAAAGAAGAAGAACAAGAAGAAGAACAAGAAGAAGAACAAGAAGAAGAACAAGAAGAAGAACAAGAAGAAGAACAAGAAGAAGAACAAGAAGAAGAACAAGAAGAAGAANGATGCTTGGGTAAGTCGCTGGCAGAGCACTATCAGTCAGCGAAGCGAAGGTGAGAAGAGACGCTACTCCCATAACAGCACAGCCAAATCAAACCATGCAGAGCAAGCGACTCAGAGGAGTGGAACGATCTTCTACATGCAGTGTTTTTAATGTCCTAGGCATAAGAGTCGATTACTTTGTGGTTCGTGCGCAGGAAGGACAATATCCTCCAATTCAGTTAGAAACACAAGCTGCGTTCGCAGCCGGCGTTTGCGTCTTGGCCGTCGTTTTGGCTGCTATTTTTACAAGTCCACTGCAAGATCGCTTCTTTTTGAGCAAACAAAACAAGAACAGACCAATCTCTGTTTTTTATTGCACTCCAAATCACATTCTCCTGCAAATCGTTTGCTCGACACGAATTACGACGAACCGATCAAAGTGGTACGATATGAAGAAAAGAGACATGTGACACAGAGGAGATATCAATAATAATTCTCGTCGAGTTGTCCGGTGAAACACTGGCTCCTGCAGGAACAAAACTTCCGTCAGCAGTCTTCTTCACAATGACTCAATGAGCAGCTCCTGGCCAAACATGGAAAGTAACACCACAATGCAGAGAACAGTCGTACTCTCGACTTCCTAAAACAGCGAATATCTAAAGAGCTCTATTAATCTACTTACTGCCTCTGTTCATGTTCAGGTTGACTGGTTTCCTCCTTTCTAGAAAAATTTGAGTGCGGTGCCTAGAAATGTTACCTTTTGGCCGTCCGACGTCCAGATGCATATTTTGTTGTGAGGTTATCTTAAAGCGATGCAAGCATGTGCTGAGATGACCTCTTCCGCTCTTGTCGTGACTCTTGTTCTTGTTGTATCCATGTCTGGAGCGCACTGCACCTTGCCTCCAACCTCTTTCCAGCCTTTTTATTTTAAGTGGCACCCGCTCCGCTCTTGGAGGGTTTGTTGTTGTTACTTTAATGTGACCTTGAGGTCAGTGTACTAAGATGACCTTAAAGTAACTTTAAGGTCCATGTGACCTCTACTAAGGTGACCTTAAGATTAACTTGAGGTAACCTTAAGATCTTTGTGCGTACTCTGACCTTAAGATTATCTTGAATGAAGGTCACGGATCGGATGAGGTCAAAAAATAAGTCAGCTACTACAGACAGAACTTGAGAAGATGCACGATGAAACAATGGCTCACCAAGATACACTAGATGCAAGCATGATGCACGAGTAGGAGCTTGAAGCTAAAAAACTCTCGTTTCTTTGAGCTTTCTTCCATAGTACTCCATTCTAGAAGAACCACTGAGGAAGTTGAGCGATTCTGAGATGTTGCAACGTTAAGTTTCATTTGTTTCATCAAATCTGAGATCGAACTCTCAGCATGCGGTAGCACGTCTTAGCGGATGGTCTCACCAGACTTGATATTCGCTTTATCTTCTTTCAAGTGTGCTGCTACGTGTCGGACTGTGACCCTTCTCGACGTCGACTTTCATTTTAAGACACGTTCCCTCAAGTCTCTTTTGAAAGTAACCTCAAGGTGCCTAGTGTCAAGCCGCCTGTGAAGAAACCTTGAAGTCTTCCGTGAAAATACCTCTCTTTGAGACCTCTGCTGAAAGTACCTGGAATCTATTCTCTCTAAAGCCTTCCTTAAAGGTACCTAGAACTCACAGTAGGTCTCTGTAACTTTGTCTCTCCCCTTCTTTAGGTTTCAGGTCACCTTCCTCTAGGCTTCAAACCTTCTCTTAAGACTTAAAGTATCTTCCCACAAAGGGGCAGAACTCAGCCTCAAAAAGTCTTAGAAGCAGAGATGAGATCTTTAATGGTTCAATTCAATTAGTATGATGGTTTACATTTGTTCCATGTCAGTCGATCTTGAGAAAAAAGCAAACCAGAGTAGGTGACACTTAAAAATAGAAAAGCTGGAGGGAGGTTGGAAGGAGGCACTGCGCTCTAAATGCATGGAACAACAAAAACAACAACAACAACAGCTACGACAAGAGTATGAAATGTCTGTGAACTGTAGCTTACGGACATTGTGACGATGGTGACTGCATGGTTTACAGCTTATGTGAGTTGTTGATATGCACGGATGAAATATTTCTGGCATTGATTGAATGTTTCTGCTTGTGAAGTTGTTTTTACAAACTTTTGCATGACCTTGCATGTCTAGAAGAGTTTTCGAAGATTTGGAAGATGGCAGACATGTTTTTGAGGTCAAGTTTGTGTTCAAGATTTCACTTTGATTTGCTGGGAAGTTTATGAGATAGACGAATTTACTGCACGTATGCATTCATTCGTTTCTCAAGAGACCAGCAGTGCAGAGCTTCCGAAGTAACAACAGGTTACCAACTTCACTTACTTGCATGTACCTTCCTCCTTGTTGTGGTGTGAAAAGAGTCGCTGACACGTTTGTCGAGGTTTCGTTGTGTTTTTGGGTTTTTGTTGCTGGCTGACGCCAATACCGCTGACCGTACTTTGTGTAAGTACTTGTAGTGACGGGTTGTTGGATTTTCACATGGTAGCGGAGCTTGTGTAGCTTCTAGTTGTGGTCCAGGATGTATTCTCCGTCGCGAGCTGAGATTGGTGAGTCAGGTTTTTCAAGGTATGATGTACCAGTACCACCTAGTAGTGCGAGTAGTCTAAGTGGTGGTAGAAGGGAAGCAGGTCGACAAGCGTTTCAACAAGGAGGTGGCTGTCTAGGTTTTCCTCACGGGTTCCCAGGTAATGTTGCTCAAGGCAATCAGGGAGGAGCTCACGGGGTGATGACAGGAGAAGGAATTCAAGGAGGCGTAGGAAGCGTGTTTGCTGGATGTGCTGGTGGCCAAGGTGGAGTGCCGAACTTAGCTGCTAATGGTCAGGATCCTAATGTGTGTGGAGCCAGAAACCTAGGGAATGATCCTTGGAGTGCATGGTATGGAACTCAGAACGAACAGGCCAATGGCTGTGGGGCACCTAATGGTTGTAGTAATGCCAGTGGTGAGCAGCTTAGATTTCAGAATGGTCTTGGACCTGGAGGGATGACACCGCAAGTTGCTGCTTATCAACAGATTTTGAATTTGCTACCTGCTATCGGCGGTCCTCAGTTGTTGTCGTTGCGTCAAGTGTTGCATGATGCTCATGGACAAGTTAGGAATTTGCCGGAGAATTTTGGTGGTAATGTAAGTCAGCCTTGCATGGGCGTTCCTCAATTTGGTTTAGATCAAGGGAGTTTCATTCCGATGCAGAATTATATTCCAGGACAACTGCAACAGCAGCAGAATGGCAACTATGATGTTTTTGCGAAAAGTGAAAAGTGGATAGGGAATCCTCCAGTGCCGGAAGTTGCAAAGTGGACGAATCGCGAGACTGAAGTCTTGGGTTGGCAAAAGTACCTAGGAGAATTAGTTGCATGGGCCATGCAAGCATCATTAGAATTGGGGAATGAGATAGAGCATTCCTCACGATGGCCCGGTCCTCTCACTTGGGGTGAAATGACAATGCAACAAAGGTCTAGGTCAATGCGGTTGTTCGCGATCATCAAGAGCACTTTTGCGAATCATGCGCGTACTGCAACTTTGATCAATGCGTTTTCTGAAGGAATTTCCCTAGCAAGCAGTAGTGTTGACATGAATCCTAGCGTGCAGACAAGCAACGGGTTTGAGTTGATCAGACAGTTGACACTAGAGTATTCAATCAGGACACGAAACGAAGCGCTGACGTTTAGGACTGCACTTGCAAACAAGACATTTGCCCTTTCAGCGTCAGAAACGAGCCCTTCGAGCGTAGTCACTGACACCATTCGTAGGATTGATTACGAAGCGGCCCGTTACCAGAAGCTAATTGGTACATTGCCCTCAACAGTGAACACTGTAGGTCTTCAAATGGCAGAGCCTGATCTTGTCTCCATTTTGCTTCGAAGTCTTCCCGATACTGTGAAAGGATTTGTTGTGCATCATTCAGAC